>APFE030441166.1:62680-92549 GCA_000404065.3 Pinus taeda | reverse complement strand
AATCTTTTATTTTAATATAATTATACTTTTTATATTTTAAAAATAATAGTATAAAATATTAATATTGTTTAATATTAAATAATTTGTAATAAATTATAAATTTATATGTAATTATAAATATTTTTATTTATATATTAGAATATTTATGTCTAAAGGTATAAAATATAGTGTGACATGGGTGTTCTGTTAAGACATGCTCCTATATATGTGTGTTTTGTTTTGTCTAACCCATTACTGAGTCAGATCAAGGATTCACAAAGTAGTTTTGATGCTTTAATTCTTGCCCTTCTAGCCCATATAGAGTAAGTACATCTTCATTGGTGCCCTCATAAGTACCTTTTCATTGGGTCAATAATCACTTTATTATGAACTAAATAAGAAGTAGTCTAACTAGGCTTCAAATTTTGGGGAGGAAAACATGGAAATTTTGGCAAGATTTTGATAAAATTTGACATAAATTTTTCTAAATCCAGGGAACAAGTGTCAAACTTCAATATCTTAGTGCCCCAGGGTTTTCACGGTGTTGAATCCATTTCTACCATCAAAAACACAATTCAAACATTCCTACCATTTTTGGTCATCCAGCCACCGTGCTAAATCCATTTCTACCATAAAAACACAATTCAAACACTCCTACCATTTTTGGCCATCCAACCATTTTTTACCATACAGGCAAATTTGTCTCCTCTGTAAATGTCCCCTCTAAATAATATGTATTGTGTAACGGTGATATAAATTGAGATATTTATTCATATGGTTTGTTTATTAATTATTTTGAGTTAAATAAAGTTATTTAATTAATTTTAGTACATTTTATTTTAAATTTAATTAAAAATGAGAAAAATGTATTATTTCAAATTTTTGATGAATTGAATTTATTTTACATTTAAACTACTACATTAAACCACAAAACATTAAAATTTTCAAAAAAAATTATGTAATCTATTTTGAAAACAAATATATATATATATATATATATATAAAATAAAAATATTAATCAAAAACTCACATCATTAAACAAAGTTTTGCTATATTTTCTATATGCGCTTACCTCCCTATGTAAATGTTCACTTCAAGGAGTTGATAATTAAGTTAAGATATTATCTAACTATTTTAAGTTGATAATTAAGGTAAGATATTATTTTAACTATTCTACGTTTAGGATTTATTTATTAGAATTTAACAATATAATTGTGAATTGTAACTGAAATTGTGATTTTAATATAAATGTTTAATTACATAAATACATCCAACCCTACAAAAATTTCTTAAAACACTTAAATAATATATATTACACTATTCAATCATTTTAACAAATATCTGCCCACCAAAAAACCTATAAAAATAAAATCCAAATACTTAAAATGGGTAGAATACAAATACAAGGTTGGGTAAATCAACCGGTGGATCTCATTCTGTGTTGGCCCTGTTTATCTTGTACTTTCTGACAAACAGAGCTCCCATGAAATTAGGTTGGGTTTCTATCTTCTGGCGTTTAATAAATTGAACACGTGACGAATCCTAACATAAATTCACCAAATATTGCCTAGGTTCACAGAATCGCCTAAATTCGACTTTCAAGCGAAGTCTGTGACCGCGGGAAGGATACACATTATCACTTTGAAAATTTTATTGATCTGATTGATTGATTGCTGGAATGAATATTTGCTTTTTAAATAATATAAAGATTTACTTAAAATAATATAAAAATTTGGGACTCAATGTATATTTAATATTTGGCGTTAATAGATTGGATTTAAATTTTATTTGTGGATTTAAAATATAGCTGCACCAATACATCAATGGTATTTTTGATATGGAATGAGTTAAAACAAATATATTATTATTTTTTTAAAGCAAACTTTAACCATCATGGCAACTTTCTATTTTAGAGATTCATTTTTCATCTGTAATTTTGGTGTTTAGAATAAATTTGCAAAAAGTCCCACCAGTATATACAAGTGAAAGTCATGACAAGTGAAAGTCATGACAGTAGACCACAAATATCAAATAATATCAAATCCTACATTATATAGAGGAATAATTATTTCAAATCCTACATTATATAGAGGAATAATTATTTCAGGTTGAAACTACATATCCAGAACAATTATATCATGTTCATACTCATTGATGGGGTTACACATTCTACATTTCTAGAATTCAAGCAATCAAAATTCAGTAACCAGATGACTTTTGGGTTCTTAGAGTCTGGATTTATCAAGTGGTTTTTTCGCCAGTGTTTAGCTTGTAATGCGGATCATTAGTGTTTAGATTGTAATGTGGATCATTTGTGCTTATTTTTTCTTCAATCTCTCCAGTAAAGCAACGAGTGTCACCAAGATCGATTAACTTTTTGATGATGTATTCAAAGAAATATCCCTGAAACTAAATTTATACAAACCATAGGCTCTCTCGAAGTTCGATGACCACAGTTACAAGGCAACAATCATGTTCAAGCAACATACTTCGCAAGTTTCCCAATCCTTTTGGCCATTTCTGGGGAGATTTTCTTGGCGGGCTTTTGAGTGCGATAATCGATTTCGAGAATCTCTGCAATATCCTGAGAACTCCATCCTGTTTTTCTTAGAGAATTTGACATCAAATCTCCTTTCCGCAGTAGGCCTTCCAAAAATTTCCTCCTGTCCAAATATACATCTTCAGTGTTCGAGGAAGGAGAGGATGACGCCTGAATCATGGCATTGATGTTTTCTTACTTGTAGCCTCCATTTCTGAGCAGATTTACCTGCTCCTCTAAGTAGTCCATCAACCATATTAGCATGTGGAACCCAACTCCAACAAGGACATCCTGTTGCAAAACAGCCCTTAAATCTGGAGGAAATGTGAAGCCAAAAGTAGCTTCAGATTTCTTGAATTCTTCATCAGACAGGGCTTTCTCAATGCGGACTTTGTGCTTCGTATTCAAATGCTGAATAGCCTTCCCTGCAAAAACAGAAAAGGAATCCAACCCCTTGTGTAAAGGCCCTATTTTAGTAGGATTCTGGAACTTGTATCAGGGACATTAAAATTGTTGCCAATATAATGTGAGCATTATTATTCATAATGACTTCTCTCCAAATCTTCCATCAATTAAACTTGATGTACAACCAAATGTGTTGTTAATAGATTTTTATGATGCGTCGTGACTCCTATGCAAATCAATCACTCCTTGAGATCCAAGTTGGTGTACAACCAAATGTTTTCTTTAAGAATGATGCATTTTAATAATTTTTATTCCATAGCGAACACTGTGCACCAGGAACATTGACATTTTTTATCCTGCACCGAGTTCTCGACCCGTCTGCACAAGGCACATTAACAATTTTTATCCTGCACCAAGATTTTGAACTGTCTGCCGAAGGCATATTAATAGTTTTTCCCATGCACCAAGATCACGAACATCGTGCGCAATGCACATTAACAATGTCTATCATGCACCGAGATCCCGACCCATCCGCACAATGCACATACAATGTGTGGTTACTGTAACATGCACCGCATCATGCATGGTGACTGGTTCAAAACTTTCAGACTACTAACGTGGAATTCAAATCTATATCAAACTGTTAAATATGTGTTCGCTGTGAACATAACATTCTGTATCAAATTCCCTTGAAAACACGTCAAATCACTGATATTTCTATGATGATCCTAATAGCATCTATAGAACAACGATACTTTACAGGATTTTCTTTATCTAGTATTCAGCCAATTGTTCGAGCTTTTGAAGGAAATCATGGATGCGACTTTTCTTCTTGACTATTATAATATAACTGACCTTTGCAGCTCTGGATCTCAAATATTTCCCCTCCTCTCCGGTCATTTCCATTCTTAATGTTGTATATATGTTTTCCCTCATAAAAGAGCCATCGTCTCGTGTTTGTATTTCGATCTTCGCCTCCAATTCTGCATCTAGTTTCCAGGCGTTTAAGCCTTGGTCAACTTGGATTGCAACAAGAATGAGAGATATTCTGAAGCTTAGTGACTCCATGACAGAGTTCCATCCTGCGTGGCTAAGAAACCCATTGATGGATGGATGTGAGAGGATCCGTACCTATGGTACCCAGCCCTGCTCGACCAGTACTCTGTCCTGCGTTCGAATCTGGTATTCCTCGTCAAGGAGACACATTAGATGTATGAATATTGTTGAAAAGTTGCAAACAAATACATGAGACGAACGGGAGCCTGCTCACCTCCAACCCAGCGCCAACTCGTGGATTTGGTGTTTCGACAGAATGCACCCAGCGCCAGATCTTGGATATGGTGTTTCGACCGAACTACCTTGCTATCGGACGACACAAAAATGACCAAGGGTACCCTCTGTCGGTCCAAAAATTTGAGTAGATCAAAGCACTCGTGGTCATTGTCATTGGCGCCGGGGTGGATTGCTGGTGTGAGTGGACCAGACTCTGATGACATCCTGGGAGTAACTAATATGATTTCACAATTAACGCAATTGCGGATGAACTTTGACATGACACGGCAGGAGATATGTTCATCGCGCGTTATGGAACTAGGAATATGTTGCATGTGTACCGTAGAAATCATTGGGTATAGAACAAACCAAACATGTACGACTGTAAACTCATGCACTGCAGAAATCGTTCAGTATGGAACCAACCAAAAAATGTAAGACTGTAAACCGAACGATGGTTTGGGTATGGAACCTACCAAAAATGTAGGACTCTAAACGACAAGTGTTTGGTGGTTTTGGAGTCAGCGCACAGAAAAAATAATGCCTGAAACCATATGTAAGGAGAGAGGATGACTGTGCCAGATGTCAGATGTAGAGAAGAAGTGAAAAAATAATGCCTGAAACCATATGTAAGGAGAGAGGATGACTGTGCCAGATGTCAGATGTAGAGAAGAAGTGTAGACGATCCACGGATTAAAAAAAAGGTTATCGGCCAAATTATATATCATGTTGTTGATGAGAGCTTCTGGTGTGTGATATGATTAAAGAGCCCAACATTTTAGGTGAACACTTCAATCATCTTCAGGGGCAGGAAGCAAACTGATGGTAGGAAGAGTGCATGACCATAATATATATAGAATGAGGTTAATAAAAGTATAACTAACAATTGTACTGAGAAGTGTAAAGGAACGTGGATAGGAGTGGAGAGAATGTGGAAATAAGTAATGAATGGAATTTAGGATAATTGTCTTTTAGAAAGAAATTGAAGAACATAGATTCTTAAGTTGTCTAGAGTATATTTATAATGGAAGGCAACAATGCATAAGGAAAAGATATATATCCTCAAAAAAATTGTTGTATATGTATGTCAAACAACCCAAACTAAAAAAAATGCCAATATTGTAGAAGTTTGATGCATGAATACATTCTTTTTCTAGTTGTCTTGCTTCCACAATATTTAGAAACAAAATTACCAATCTGGTAGAAATTATGATCCAAAGAAATCAGGGCAACCCAATGAAATCAGTGACTAAATGATGAAAGATTAGTGAACTAAAAAAGTTATAGTCCCTGAAAATGTGTAAAAAAAAATCAGCTGAAATCATTTGGAGATCAAAAGGGCATGGCCACTCTCATAACTATGTCCCAAACCTTCTTCTATAGTCGAGGAAATATCATATATGCATTATCATCAAGTGAAAGGACACATTGCAACAAGTTCAATTAGTCCTCTTTACATCTTTGTAAAAAAAAATCACATGATATTTTACCATTTTGTAGAAGTTTTACACATAATTCATCTTTAAATTGTCCACATCAGAGACATAATTATCCTTAATAGCTATATAGAATAACCCCTTGAACAAGTTTTCATCATTCTTCGCCAAATTTACCCAATTCTATAAACACTGAAATTTAATTTCTCTCTCTTTGTCAAGAAGAAAATGCTAATTAAGGAGGTAATTGTCATAATTGTTAAATCAATCTTTGAACATCTACATTATTATGAATGTAGAGGTGAAGAAATTGAAATATCATAAATTCAAACCAACAAAACCTAATTAATAAGACAATCCTCAAATCAAGCCTTCTTGATGGATAATGTTAGATTACTAAAAGCGGAATTTAGGATCGAAAGTGACTAATATTCTAGCTTTGACCTCTCAAAACTCCCTAGTTCTTCAAAGTCCACCAATACATAAAAGCACATTAAATCCATCCCAACTGTCATTAACACCCCATCAGTGCACCTCCCCTTGGCTACATTAAGGACGAAACAAGAAAAATAACTTAGTATATATGACTTACCACTATTTTGTTTTCCCACTAATGAGACTACCTTGGTCTTACCATCCCAATGACTCAAAAAAACATCGTTTTCAAAGAGAAACAAAGTTTCTAGTAATATGTTATCTACATAAGTGAGGTATCTATGTATTTAAAGTCAAGAAAGCAAAGGCTATAGTCCAGTGTTTTCATTGTGACTTATTTCAATGGGCTCAAAACATATAAGTTGACAGACCCAATTTCCAAAGGAAATTCAACTTCCCCCAAAACACCCCACATCCATTTTATATATTTGCTTCCAAAAAATAATTTGAGAATGATTTCAACACCTGTCCAATCCATATTCTAATATGATTCATAAAACCTTTAGGTAGAACCTTGGATACCTAAGCATCATATAAATCTAGAATCTAGTTTTTTCATCAAATACTACCAAATCAAAACCCCTTTCAAATGTGTGAATAATATTGCTCCCATGTAGAAATGGTCCTATCTTTTGCGACATGTATAAGTTCATCCTATTAAGTACTTTTCCATGGACAAAAACTAACGACTCGTGAGATCTCAGAAATGCAACTTTTTTTAGATCTTTTGTCTCGGGATCACAAGATTCACAAATGGTACCCAATAAGAGGGTACAATCAAATGTATGACTTGGAATTTAAATCATATAAGTCCTTTGTATTTTCTTCCAAATCTACAATCATCTATTAGAAAATTATGCAATTTTGCAACAAAGCCACCTTTCAACATAATCACATTGTCTATCAGCGAATGCCACTAAAATGTCTTGAAATTAAGAATGCCAAAATTGCCATTTTTACCTCCTCTTTCCAAATATCTTGTATAATATCTAACATGAGAACATTTTATCATATTTTAGTGTTCTATAAATCAATGAGGAGATCGTTGAGTTCTAATGGAGCAACTCCTACTTCTTGTAGAGAGTCAAAATCCATAAGCACAGTTTCTACTATATAGGCATAAATAAGCTTCACATCCATCAAAAAGGCATGAACACTTTCATAACTATCTCCAAATTCTTCTTCTATGGTTGAAGAAATATCAGATAGGAATTTCCATTGAGTGAAAGGAAGCATGCAATGAGACCAACCATTTCTCCATACATCTTCGTCATAATTTTTTCGCAAGATATTTTACAATTTTGTAAAAGTTTTACATAGAATTCATCTTTTAAATCATTCTCGTCATAGACATCAATATCCTTAATAGTTATGTAGAATAACCCCTGGAACAAGTTTTCATCATTCTTCACCAAGTTTATCCCACTCTGTAAACACTGAAATTTAATTTTTTCCTCTTTTCTGAGATGAAAATCTTGATTAAGGAGGAAAGTGTCACAATTGTTAAAACACACTTTAAGCATGTACAATATTTTAAATGTAAAGGCGAAGAAATTTAAATATAAAAAATCCAAACCATAAAAATCTAACTAATAAGAGTGTCCTCAAATTAACACTTATTGTTGGTTATTGTTAGATTACTCAAGGCAACATTTAGGACAGAAAGTGATGAATATTCTAGCTTTATCCTCTCAAAACTCCCTAGGTCTATCAAAGTCCATCAATACATAAAATCAGTTTAAATACATCCAAACTATCATGCAAACACCATCAATGCATCTCCCCTTGGCTACACCAAGGAGGGAGCCAGATTGATAGTTTAGTATGTATGAATTACCACTATTTTGTTTTCCCACTAATAAGACTACCTTGATTTTACCATCCCACAAACTCAAAACAACATCATACAAGTCAAAGTGAAACAAAGTTGTGAGTGATATACTATATTCATAAGTGAGGTATGGATGTATTTGAAGTCGAGAATGCAATATTATAGTCCATTGTTTTCATCATGAGTTATTTCGATGGGATCAGAACATAAAGGTTGACAAACCGAGTTTCCAAAGGAAATTCAACTTTCCTCGAAACACCCTGCATCCATTTTATATTTGTGCTTCTAGAAAACAATTTGAGGATGATTTCAACACTTGTCCAATCCGTATTCGAAAATGATTCATAAAACATGTATGTAGAACCTTGGAAAGTTTCTCCATACATCTTCGTCACAAAGTTTTTGCAAGATATTTTACAATTTTGTAGAAGTTTTACATAGAATTCATCTTTTAAATCATCCTCATCATAGACATCAATATCCTTAATAGTTATGTAGAATAACCTCTGGAACAAGCTTTCATCATTCTTCACCAAGTTTATCCCACTCTGTAAACACTAAAATTTAATTTTTTCCTCTTTTCAAGATGAAAATCTTGATTAAGGGGCAAGTGTCACAATTGCTAAAAAAAACTTTGAGCATCTACATTTTTAAAAATTTAAAGGTGAATAAATTGAAATATAAAAATCCAAACCATAAAAATCTAACTAATAAGAATGTCCTCAAATCAACACTTATTGTTGGTTATTGTTAGATTACTCAAGGCAACATTTAGGATAGAAAGTGATGAATATTCTAGCTTTATCCTCTCAAAACTCCATAGCTCTGTCAAAGTCCATCAATACATAAAAGAACTTTAAATACATCCAAACTATCATGCACACACCATCAATGCATCTCCCCCTGGCTACATCAAGGAGGGAGCCAGATTGATAGTTTAGTATGTATGAATTACCACTATTTTATTATCCCACTAATGAGACTACCTTGATTTTACCATCCCACAAACTCAAGACAACATCATACAAGTCAAAGTGCAACAAAGTTGCTAGTGATATGCTATATGCATAAGTGAGGTATGGATGTATTTGAAGTCGAGAATGCAAATATTATAGTAAATTGTTTTCATCATGAGTTATTTCAATGGGATCATAACATAAAGGTTGAAAAACCGAGTTTCCAAAGGAAATTCAACTTTCCCTGGAACACCCTGCATCCATTTTATATTTCTGCTTCTAGAAAAGAATTTGATGATGATTTCAACACTTGTCCAATCTATATTTAGAAATGATTCATAAAACATGTATGTAGAACCTTGTACAAGTTCAACCTATTAAGTACTTTTCCATGGACAAAAACCAACAAATTGCTAGATCTCACAAATGCAATTGCTTTTAGGTCAATAGTCTCGGGATCACAAGAGTCTCAAATGGTTCCCAGTAAGAGGGTACAATGCAATTCATGAGTTTGAATTTAACTCGTTAAATTCTTTATTTGGTGCCAAGTCTACAAGAATTCATTGTATACTACGGTTATCTTCATCTTCACTTGAAATTGTGCCTCTGAACTTCCAAAACCCAAAAATGGCCTTATGTACACCTCAATTATTCCAAGACCATATGATGTCTTCTTAATGAAGTGACAACTTACCATATACATAAAGCCTTCCAAGTGCACTTTAGGATATTGTTTTCTGTGCATGAGTCAGAAAGTTTTCCCTTTCATTCTTGGATTTTTGCTCCTAAAGCTTTTTCGTGAATGGTAATTTATCTCCACCAAAGACAGTGAGACAGTTTTGTGCCACATTGGGACATACATGATATTACAGAAAATTTATCAAAGGATATTCTCATACCATTGCGCCTATGGAGAAAATATTAAAGAAAGCTAGGACTTTTCAATGGAATGAAGAATGCTAGAAAAGTCTTGATATATTAAAGGAAAGTATGGGAATTGTGCCTATCTTGGTTTTCCTAGACTGGAAAAAGGAGTTTCATGTTCATGTGGATTCTTCATGCATAGCTTTAGGAGTGGTATTGGCATAGCCTGGTGCAGGAGAAATCGATCACCCTATAGCTTTTGCAAGTAGGAAACTGTCTAAAACAGATAAGAACTATACAAGTACAGAAAGGGAAGGATTGGCTATGGTATATGCTTTACATAAGTTTAGACATTATTTGTTGGGATCACATCTCAAGATGTTTACAGATCACTCTGCACTAAAGTATTTAGTCAATAAGCTTGTTTTAGGAGGAAAAATTTGCAGATGGCTATTATTATTTCAGGAGTATGACTTTGAAGTTGTTGTTAAGCCAAGAAGACTAAATGTTGGACCTGATCACTTGTCAAGGTTGGAAACAGGAGAAGAACCAACGAATATAGAGGATAATCTTCTTGATTCGCAACAGTTTGTAATCAGAATAGCGGATGATCACTTCGTTTATATTATTCAGTTCTTAACGATAGGGATGGCTCCTTCAGAATACACTACAAAATAGAAGAAAGAATTGGTGGTTAATGCAGCGTATTTTTCACTAATAGCAGGACATTTGTATAAGATGGGACCAGATGAAATACTGCGCAGGTATGTTCCTAAGCACAAAAGAGAGATAATTTTAACAAAAGATCATAGTGGTGCAGTTGGTGGATATTATGTAGGGAAAGATACTATGCAGAAAATTTTAAGAGCGGGATTATGGTGGTATACACTGTACAAAGATGCAAACGAGTATTGTCGAGCTTGTAATGTCTGACAAAGAACAGGAAAACCCTTAAGAAGAGATGAAATTCCACTAGTGTCGCAAGTATCATTGTAGGCTTTTGACAAATGGGTTATTTATTTGATGGACCTATCAATCCACCAAGAAAAAGGATTGGTGCAAGGTATATAATCATTGCGACTGATTACTTGACAAGGTGGGTCGAAGTATAGCCAATGAAGGATTGCAGCAAAGAAACTATTGTGAAGTTCATCTTTGAATACATATTGTCTAGATTTGGGTGTCCAAAGATATTGATAAGTGACCAAGGGTCACATTTCTTGAATAAGACCATTGAAGCATTAACTGAGGAATTTCAAGTTTACCACGAAAAGAGCACTCCTTATCATCCTCAGACGAATGGAACAGTGGAAGCATTTAATAAATTTTTTGAGAATGCATTTACCAAGGTATGTAATGTAAACATGGGTGATTAGGATCTTAAGATTCTAGCAATATTATGGGCTTATAAGACTACATACAAAAATTTGACAGTTCAGACACCCCTTAGGTTGGTTTATGGGAAATAAGTTGTGATGCCCATGGAATACATTGTCCCTAGCCTAAGAATTATATCTTTTACAAATATGGCAGACCTCGACATAATGGAAGAAAGGAAGCCGCAGTTACCTGCTCTAGAAGAAGATAGGTTTATAGCAGGATTCATCAACAAGTACAAAAAGTGAGAGAAAAGGCTTGGCATGACAGGCACATTAACAGAAATAAGTTTCAGGTAGGAGACCTTGTTCTCCTCTATGACAATAAGTTGGTGAAATTTCCATGGAAATTCAAAACACATTGGTTAGGACCATATGTTATTAAGTATATTACTAATGGAGGCACAATGCAATTAGCGAAGTTAAATGGAGAATTTATTCAGGGAAAAGTAAATGGCGGTAGGTTCAAGTTATACAGGGACAACCTTGCCCCTACAGCTTCACCTTAAAGAAGAAAGAACAAAAATCTTAGTGTCACATGCAGTTGAAAGTGGGCACTAGACTATAAACTACACTGCAGAGAGAGCTTCGACGAAGAAATTAATTCGCTACAGTCAGGAATATGTCAAATTTCAGAGGTGCGCTACAATAGGGAACATGTCGATGTTCGCTGAAAAGTAGAAATATGATCGTTAAAAGGGAAAAAAAAATGCGTAAAGTTGCATTTAAGACGACAGATTAGAAGAATTTAAGGATAGATATTCATTTAATGATGAAATCCGAACAAAATAAGGACAAAATAAAATCCAATGATGAGGTTCAAAGGTTGGAATTTCTATAAATAGTTGACTCTTGCTCACATTAAGAATTTTGTTGAATCAAGAGCTCGAATGATTAATAGTGCGAAAAGTTGCAGGAGACTTCGCTATGTATGTCATCTGAGTGATCTTGGGAGGAGAATCATTGTGTAGAATTTTTGTAAGAAGGGATTGTTTGGAGTCATGGAAACCATTGATATTTCTCTTCCAATAGTTGAAACACCCGTATTAGCATCACCCACAGTAGTGAAACTATAGCCACATAAATAGCGAAAATCACCAAGGAAGAAGCCAACCAAGGAATCAATAACCAAGGAAAAATAAGACAAGAAGCCTGCCAAACCTATGAAACCTCAAAAGAAACCTGAGCAAGTCAATATTGGTGAAGAATAAGTGTAGGAAATACAGGCGGAGGAAGGTTGCATACTGTTCATCTTGCATCTTCCCTTATACATCCCGCCAAGGAAGCCAAGTGCCAAACCAGTAAAGGATTCCAAAATGCAAAGTATGGGACATTTACACCACTATTGTTGGAAGTTGTGCCATTTTCAGGAGAGATTTTAGGGAAACATTTGTAGCTCAAAATTACATATTATGATTTTAGTGACTAGAAGAAGTACCCTCAATTCACACTAGAATAATACTTGAAGCAGGTTCACTACCAAGAGAGCGGAGTGACGAGATTGGAACCACAACGATGGGTGAATGGGTTAGCACAGTTGGGACTTCTCAATATGTTGAATGTGTCACACTTCGGCAGAAGTTCAGCAAACATAGCATGTGTGTGACATTTGTTGGTACTAATACATGATGGACACTTCTGGATGGGGAATAAGATCCCTATAGACCAAATGTTGATATGGAGGATCACAAGATTACCATACCAAGGGCAGAACCTGCAGAGGAGTTCATGGGCAAGGATTAGGATCGCACTTTGGAAGACAATATGAAGAAGAAGTATGGGTTGATCAAAGGAAAAAGGGGCTACGACATAAACTCGATCTGTGACCAAGCAGTTTGCTTCGCTACACACATTTTTGCCCGAAATATTATGAGGAAGTGTCGGGAAAATGAAGTTGTTGCATTGATGGTGTCTTTAGCCGTGCAATACGCAAATGGAATCCAATAGAACTAGGTTGGATACATATGTAAGGAATTCATGGAGAATTGTTGCAAGGTCCAAGAGAAAGGTACATCTTTCCGCTACACCTAGTTAATCTTGATCATTGCTTTGTTAGTGTGGAAAGAGCCAGAGGAAATATAGTTCCCTTCAGTGCCTTCAGATGTATTTGAGGCCACGAGGTTTGCTTCACTGTGGCATACCAGTCAAGCATTGTGAACATAGGAGAATATCATATTTTTCATACTATATCAAATGGATCTACACATGTTAGTAAACCAGAATCCACGCCTTTCACTGAGTTTGTATAAAAAATACATCCTTGTGGTGAGGTTCAAGGTACATTTTCATAAAATGTACATTCAGGCGTGCAGAGACATGAAGAAAAAATGGCATTCATTTCCATATATGGTCACAAAGATGATCTGGTAAAATTAGTATAGACATGGCCCATAGAATGGATGACTACACTGGAGGAAGTAGGAGAAAGTGCGACAGAAGAAGAAGAGTTGGACTCTTCGCAACATGGCAAAGCCAGTGGAAAAGATAAGGAGCAGGAATCAAAGGAAGAGGAAGGGGAAGAAGGACACCATGAAGAAGAACACCATGTCGAAGAACACCATGAGGAGGACCCTCAAGGAGGCAAGGATACAACTAAGGAGAAAAAAAAAGCAAAAACAAAGAAAATTGTCGCAAAGAAAAGAAAGATCCAAGGAGAAGCTACCATTAAGAGCAGAAAGAAGCATAAGGTAGATAAAACAAAAGAAATCACACCAATTGTTCTCACTGAGGGTGACCTCGATCAAATCTGGGACAACATTCAGGAGATGACAATGGAATCCTAGGATAGGGTGGAGGATCGCTATGGAAAGCTTATCACAGGTGTGCAGAAGAGGAATGTGGAGTTAAATATTTTGGCATTATCAGATAGACAACCTGCACAAATAGAGGAAATGATTATATAAGGAAGGTTGATAGAGCCTACCCTTCAAGCAAGGCTAACACAGATATCACCAGGGGCTCTACAATTTGAACCAGTAGAAATCCATCAGTAGGCCAAGGAGTGGACACATATCAACATGATCATCACAGCGGTGCCACAGCCAAGATTACACAAGCTGCATGAGGATATTATAGATGAACTAAAGCTAAGGGAACAACATACGTTGCAACTTAATATACAGGTGGAAAAAGAGCGGGTTGCGCTGTGGCAGAAGCTTGAGCAAACAAAACAAGAAAAAGAGAAGATAGAAAAAGAGTATCAAAAGCTTAAGGATGTAGTGGAAACAACATGTAAGGGAATTCCGTACCTTGATGTCCACGAAGAAGAGCCAACAGGAGAGAAGGTTGCAAAGCTCGGCCTTGTAGTTAAGGAGCAGAAGGATAAAATTTCTGTAGTTCAATTCAAGTATGAGATGCAGATCACTGAGCTGCAAATGAAGTTGTAGCAAACTATGCCGTAAGAGGTAAGAGACCAGAGGGAGATTGACTTAAAGACTCGGATGCCCAGCATTTCCACAGCACTGGTAGATTGTGGAAAATTGTTGGATGAGAGCATGCAAATTTCGACTTTGCTACAGGAATCTCTAAATGTTTAGAAACTACAGGAGGAAATGCAGCAAAAGTAGCATCAATTGGTTTAGGAGAGTCAGCAGCTGTGAAGACTTTTCCAATCTCGCATAGGCTCGCAAAAATTAATGAGTCAAAGGAGCTATAAAAGAAAATCAAAGAGTTGAAGAAGGAGGAGAAAAGTTTGATAGAAAGGACTCAGCCTTGGTAGGATGAGGCCCTCCAACTATCACATGCAGTGGATGAGGAGCTTTAGCAGCTTCGACAAAGGGAGATAGAATTGGCAAAGAAGGTTGCAGAACATGTCACAGAAGCATTATTAGAAGAAGTGCACAACGAGGAAATGAAACTCGAAGAGATTACGCAATAATTCAATAAGAAATACAACATCATTGCAAACAATATCAGAGGCAAAGCAGCTTACTGACTTGGGACAAGTCACATGTGAGTGTTGGGGGTTTGTTGGGCGCAGCCCAACTTGGCTAGATTTTGGGCAAGGAATCTGAATTTTGTGGGTAGAGTGCATAATAGAAAGGATGTCGTGGAGTAAGAAGTGGACCGCACAGCAAAGTAGTGGAGAAAAACGAGGACTTCATAGCAAACTCACCATGCAGTGAAGCCCCTCCCTATTTTTAAAAGCATATAATATTTTAAAAGTTGAATGGTTTTGGACCATAATCCCTTGTATTTTGGAAACCGTGGTATTGATTCCATGGTAATGTAGCAATGTAATTCATCAATGTAATAGTATATATAAGGATGAATAATAAATAAGGAAGGCATGGATTAGATCAAAATCTATGTTTATGGTTATATTTTTGTGATATGTACTTTGCAAAAAGGGGAAAGGCTCCGCAGCTGAGTGTGTGGAGGCCTTGGTATGTAGTTGTCTACGTAGGTGAAGAACTATTTGTTGTACCAAATTCTCTATTATAAGCAATAGTTCTTGTGGACCTAGTCCCATATTAGGATGAACCATGGTAAAATCTATGTCTTCATGTGTTTATTTGCTTATTATCTACACATTATTTCAGTACTAAGAAGTTTACGGATGTTTATGATATGTTTAAGTGATGAATGTAATTCAACGAAGTAATATATAAGTGTGAAGTATTTCATGAATGCAAAGTAGTTTATAAGTGTTAAAGCATAAGAAAATACAAATTTACCACATCACAGTATCCCTCAAGGCTGCAAAAACCTTGCTTTGCAACCTCCCATAATCACTTTGGGTGAGACTGCGATCTGCTTGCAGGTCATTGCTGAAAGGGCCAGTGATTCAGGGTTTTGTTGGTGCGCAATAAAATCTGAACCTGGGTCAGCCCAACCTAAACCAACAATAATTAAAAGACACATACATAATAAACTTTTGCAAGAACCATTTTCCATGGTTGACATAGATCTAGAACATTATTAACCAACACAAATGAAACTAGAATAACATCGATATATATCTATATAGGATATATTATATAGTAGTTCGTCATAATATTCATCAGCATATGATCTATATGGACCCAAAGGGATGCATATAACTTTATCCAACACCTTTGATATTGAATTGTAGATCACAAACACAAAGGTGAGGTGGTGTTTTTCGTTGTAGACATATAAGTATCAATGTTACGCTTTTTAATAAAAATGATGCATATAACTTTGTCCAAAACTTTCAATATTGACATGTAGATGGCAAACATTGAGTTATCAATGTTCTATTTTTTTAAACATGTCTCTAAAATCATGTTTACAAAGTGTTTTATTTATTGAGAGGTGTTTTATAGTAATATTCATTGGCATATGATCTATATGGACCAAAAGGGATGCATATAACCTTGACCAATGCCTTATATATCCACTTGTAGATGGAAAATTTAGAAATGTTTTTCATTGAAGACATATAAGTAACGATTTTATTTCTTAGAGCACATTATGAAAAGCATGTTTAAGGGTTGTAACCATTGTTGTATACTATTAAAGGCAGGGACTAGCTACTTTGCAACTATCTCCTTTGTTTATTCTTATAGAAAATCCATTGATTTGGATAGTTAATTGAAGGCTTGAACATATATTTAAGTATTTAAGCATGCACATCATTAGTTATACTTTCATGTATTCACTTATTGTTATCTTATTTTTCCTTCTTTTGATAATAATTTTGTGGTTCAAATTTAAAGAGTTTTGGGGTCATTCTAATTTGTGTTCTAGAATGAGTATTTCTTTGTAAGTATGTCTATCTTCCATGTTTTATAACTTTATATTCAATTTCTCATTTTATTTGAATTAAATATAAATTTTCAAAATATAACTTAAATAAGAATATAATTCATGATGTCCTTACCAATATTTCTCTTACTATATGTGGTGTTATCACACAAAGATAACGACATGAGTAGGAAATCAACAACTCATGCATGTTGCTTACCCACTTCCCGAATGACAATGTAATGGAGTTTTTGGGAGGATAATCAAAGTCTATGCTTTGTTCTGAAGCTAATTATGAGAGTTATCGCAAGGAGTGGGAACTCACTCCTAGCAACAAATGGTACCATATGGAGGATGTAAGGCTTTCGAAGTTGGATTGATTGATCTATTGGAGTAATATCTAGGCATTATGACAAATGATAGAGAAGGACACCAGCTTTGAATCTAAAAAATGGTTGCAACACAAAGGATCGAGGTGATGTCATGAAGACAGATTGGATGTGATGTAATAGGAAATGAGGCCTTGGAAAGGATGATGGGGTTATGCAGTTATCATGATTCCTAAATTGCATTTAAAAAATGGTTGGCTTGGTTGAATTCTCAATCTGGTCTTGCTATCTAGTCTTTGACTTGTCTAGTCGACTCCCTCGATTTTAAGCCTTGGGAAAGAATAAATTGTCATGCACACACACATATGATAGGATAACTCCCTAGGGGAAAGTGTATTTCGAAGGGTTATTGGCATATGTTATGGCAAAGTGCATTACAGTTTGAGACAATATAACATGAAGAGTGAAATAGGGGATAGGAGGGAAGAAATAAAAGGGCTTAAGAGGAGCTTCAACATCATCCCACCTAACCCATTTGGTGCACATAATTAAATAGGCATGGAAGCTAGAGAAATGATAACACCATTTGCACTTTGAATAAGCTCAACAACATATGGTGACTTTAGAAATAGAGGTGGTGACAATCAAGCAGTAAATCTCTCCCAATATTAACTTGAAGGAGATGTAGGATTAGGTCACAAACCTCATGTACTCATAAATAAGGGACACACAATTCCACAAGCTCATGGAAGTGAGGTGGACTATGAAGACCATTGTGGCTCTAATTTCCAAAAAAGCTTGGACTCACCAAGAGGAAACCAAGCAATCTCTCAAGATAATTGAAGCCAAGTTTGAGCTCCTACATAAAGGAGTATTTAGAGTGGAGTTTGTAGTTTCTCTAGTGGAGGAAAATGACTAGAACAAGGTCACCCAATCAAGGTGTTTGGAGGCTCACCACACAATCCCGTTCTCTTGGATGAGGAGGAACTATATTCAAACTCAATGGTAGCAATGGAGGAACCTACAAAACTAGTTAAGGCACATCACATAGAGGAGACATCCTCAATAAATATGGACATTTAGCCTAATGTTGGCTCTTCATTCCTTTTTACATTCTCCTTAATATTTAATATGATGTGTAGTGATAGGCATGTAGTTTGGTGTCAACCTCAGTCTCCTCTCTTTTATATGGACATATGTGATAATTATTAGTGCTTCCCAAAGCTCATTTTGAAAAATAAGGACCAAATCAAAGCAATTAGAGGCTTACCACATAATCCCATTCTTTTGGACAAGGAAAAAATATATTTAGGCCTGACAATAGTAACGAGGGAACATGTGAAACTAGTTAAGGCACAACACATAGTGGAGACAACCCCGGTAAATATGGATATTTAGCCTAATGTGGGATCAAAATTATTTTTTGCGTTCCCCTTATTGGTTAGTATGATGCTTAGTGATAGGCTTGTAGTTGGGTATCAACCTTAGTCTTGTATTTTTTGTATGGATAGATGTGATGATTATTTGTGCTTCTCGAAACTCATTTTGAAAAAATAATTATTTTACCCAAATTATTAGCTTGAGTTGCTGTTAGAAAAATGTAGTTCCTTATCCACCCATGCCCAAATCCCACCTTGTGACATGTTTTCTATTAGTGATAGAAAAAAAATGGATTTAACAAATATGTAACCAAAGGAAATGGATTACCAAGCCTTGTCACATGAAGATTGCATGTTGTTGAAGCCATACTAAACTTGTATACAAGAAGGAGTGAAACTAAGGAGGGAAAAAAGAAGTAGATTTTTTTAATGATAATTATATGGGGAGTGCATGCCTATAACGACCAAAATATGTATAATAAATTGTGGATATGATGAAATGAGGATTGTATGTTGTTGAAACTTTTGGGGATTGTATTTAAGAAAAACATTTGACATGACTGCATGAGGATTACATATTAAAACTAAATTGAGGGTGAATAGAGGAAGAAGTGAGAAAAATGAGGGATAAATCATGCAAGAAAATTTGTGAAACCAATTTGAGAATTGTACCTCAGAAGGGGCGAGACCAAGGAATGGTGTAAGATGTATAAAAACAAGATTGTATGCAACAAGGGATGGGATAAGAAAGAGGTAAGAGTTGTAGGAGAAATTGTGGAGATCGTTACATGAGGATTGAAATTGTCTAAACCATGTTAGGTTACATGTATTTAACAATTGGAGAGGCTAAGGAAGGCTATAAAATGTTAAGGGAAAATTATGGAGATCATTACATGAGGCTTGCATGTTGTTGACACTAACTGAGATTTATATCCACTAATGGGCAAGTTGACTAAAAATGGGTAGAAGATGTAAGGAAGATTCTAAAAATAACTATATAAATATTCCATAGTGTTAAAAGTAATTTAAAATTTCTATCTAAAAAGATGTAGAAAAAAATTATGAAGATTGTTACATAAAAATTATATATTGTTAAAATTAAAAATGAAACTTATATGTTTAGAAAAAAGTTTTATATATATATAAACTTGTAACTAATTAAAAAAAGAATATATATATATATATATATATATATATATATATATATATATATATAATATATAATAATTTAAAAATTAAAATACAATATTTTGAATCTTATTAAATTTTAATTTTTTAAGTGTTAAAATTTAGAAAATATTAAAAATTGATTAATTATTATTATTATTATTATTAATTTAAAATAATTAGTATATAAGTTAAATATATATACATTTAAAAATATATGGAAAAAGATTTGTAACCATGCACATTTATTCTCATTTTATCATAGAGATTATTAATTTGTATATAAGTTTTGTTAAAATACCATGTGTGAATACCATGGCTTATCAACACCATATGTCCAAAAATTTATATCTGATTTCAAATGACATTTTTTCATATGACATTTTTTAATGAATCAATTTAATTAAAATGACCAAAAAAACATAATTAATTTGAATATAAACCTCAATTTTAGTTTGTGCATAATACTATGAATATTTTAAAATATTTAGTAAAAAATAATTATTTACTATCCATATTAAAATTTAAATTTAAATTGTGGAAATAATATTCCAAAATAAACGCACATAATCTCTAATCATGAAAAACATGAAATGATTACATAATGGGCATGCCTCTCCTACCATGGAACTCAAAACAAAATCAAATTTCATATTTCTTGAACATGATGCTAACTAAGAAACATATGATTCTAATTCCATAAAATGAAAATATTGCTATGTTATTGCAACGGGGTTGGAATTTGATTTCTCTTTACCCTTTGTACAAAAAAAAAAAAAATGATGCTTTGGGTCCTTATGCTTACCTTAAAGAAACGTTATATTTAAAAGTTTGCCCTTCAAAAGTGATGTTCTCATAATAAATTAACCCTTCACCAATAAAAGTTTAATTAAAAAATTACCCTTCAATAACATAATTATTTTTAAAAATTTCACATATATATCACAAGGGAAAAACAAAATTAACATAGCACACAAATGATTTATTAAATCGTGAATCTTGGTTTGAATTTGCATAGAACACTCACACAAAGATATTTGGAACCTGAAATCAAATGTCCTTGACCCTAACATGCCATTGCACTTGAATTTATGACATATGACTACGGAGATCTTATGGGACATATAAGATGACTAACAAAGTAAAACTATTGAATGCTATCATTAAAAACTCAAAAGTAGATTAATTAATATGGTTTGTCTTATGATTTACATAATCTAATATATAATATTGGATCTAAAGATAAAATATACATTTTACCATATATGTTTTAGCATTGCTTTGGATCATGACATATACACTAATATTAATAAGATTGAATGCATAGTGTCTGAACCTTTTAAAATTTAAAAAAATAAAATTATAATAAATTGACATTGTGGATCTCCTAACATCATTTTATAGGATTATGTTATGTTTTCCTCCTTCATTATTACATTCTCAGACAACATTGAAGCTGTAACATGTGTGAAGTACTAAAGGAAAATTGAAATAATAATTTGGTTGGTTCCTTTTTTTTACCCTACTCCTATGTGCCCCATATTCCAATGCATTGGCGCATTGATAAGTATAGGGCACACTGCTAACATGTTTTCCTCTAGAAAATGCCTTAAACTATCTTGTTACAAATGTTTTTTTATGCACCAATGTGTAGCTATGTTTAGTACACTTCAAAATTCATTTTCTAAATAAAAATATTTTGTGGTACCTTGATGCAATGCTCCTCATATAAAGATACATCAATGCAATGGTCTATTTAGAAAACGCTAGAGCAATGGTATGTTTAGTGCACATTGTATCACTTAAATCGATGTAGTTATTTTATTTAATGCAATAATTTTTTTTTATCAAATGTTAGCCTATTGTAGTATGTATGGTATTGTACCCATGTGTGCCTCTTCTTTTAAAATTGTCATTTTAGCAAAATTTAGGTTTCATATTAACCATAAAACTAGCATGTTTGGTAACATGATGTACATGTGTGTTGTACTTAATAAAAAACATCTAGAAAATTATACGTTGTCCTTACCATGTTGCATCTTTTTCAATGTATGTATTTTACAAAAATTGATTGTGGGAGGATGTATAACTATCCAGAGAGAGTGGTGTTATGAAAATGTGATTGTCAAGACTTTAAAGGTTTATGTGCTCAGAAAATACTCTACACTTTTCCTTGTCTATTCACCTCCACTAAAAAGAGAACAAGAACAAGTGTGTTTGTTAAAAGTTTTATTAATTGGTGTTTTCTTTGTAGTGATTGGACCCTTCTGTGTTGGAGGACATTCCCTTCCTTAGCTTCTATTCATGAGCTCAAGGTGTCATGAGAGTCATTAATCTTATTACCCTCTCATAGGTCTTATGGAGATGGTGTATAAGCCAAACTTGTGATTTTTATGGTGGAAAGTAGGTATATATGCTTCTGTCTCTTAATATTTGGTGGTGTAATTGTTCTATATTTTCCTTTTTGTCAAAAACTTGCTGATAAAATTCTTGCAAAATTGTAATTTCCAATATATATGGTTTTGAATGCCCTAAAAAAGCCTTGGAGCACTTAAATTATGTGATATATATAACTAAAATTCACAATCCAACAAATCCATTAACCACAAAATTTACTCAAAAAAACCAAAACATTAAACAATTAAACTACACTTTTACATTTTAATATCATCCTTGATTTCACAAAACCCTTTATCCACATATAAAGGTATAAAAAATATATATAATAATATATTGTTAAAAAAAATGGAATAATTACTACTGGATTCCATCTAAAATAAATATGAAAAAATAATTACTTGTTTTCATTTTTTTTAACTAAGTGCTGATATATGAATGTTAATATACTTATATGACTGATTAATTTAATCATAAATGTTTAATTAATATAAGATATAAATAAATTTATTGTTATAACTAATAATAATTTAAATATGAAGCACAAACAAATTTAAGATCGCTACGATTATATTAATAAATATGATTGATACAGGTTAATTATCATTTTTTACCTTTTAAAATTAATGGGTTGATTCATATGGTGTTATTTGTTATTTGTTAATTTCTGTGATGATTTCATTATTGTATTAGGTAAATGTAAAAAGGTAAATAATGATAACCAAAATAAGAGATAACCAGAATATATCAATATCTTTCATTATTCACCAAAATAGACAAAATATGTATAACAAATTGTGGATATCATGAGATGAGAATTGTATGTTGTTGAAACTATTGGGGATTGTATTTCAGCGAAAAAATTGACATGACTACATGAGGATTACATCTTAAAACTAAATTTAGGGTGAATAGAGTAAGAAGTGAGACAAACTAGGGATAAATCATGGAAGAACAATTGTGCAACCAAATTGAGAGTTGTATCTAGGAAGGGGTGAGACCAAGGAATGGTGTAACATGTATAAAGTCAAGATTGTATGCAACAAGGGATGGGATAAGGAAGAGGCAAG
The DNA here is from genome assembly GCA_000404065.3 of Pinus taeda. Lineage (NCBI taxonomy): Eukaryota > Viridiplantae > Streptophyta > Pinopsida > Pinales > Pinaceae > Pinus > Pinus taeda. Next base: position 69,405 of record APFE030441166.1, on the reverse strand, counting down.
CGTTGTAGGAGAAATTGTGGAGATCATTACATGATGATTGCAATTGTCAAAACCATGTTAGGGTATATCTATTTAACAATAGGTGAGGCTAAAGAAGAGGAAAAATTATAGAAATCGTTACATGAGGCTTGCACGTTGTTGACACTAGATTGAGATCTATATCCAATAATGGGTGAATTGACTAAAAAGAGATAGAAGATGTAAAGAAGATTCTAAAAATAACCATATAAAATTTTCAATGTTAAAAATAGTTTAAAATTTGTATTTAAAAAGACTTAGAAAAAAATTGTCAAAATTATTGTATAAAAATTATGTATGGTTAAAATTAAAAATAAACTATATGATTCTTAGTTATTATATATATAATTACAAATCGAAGGGATTAATATGGTAGTAGGGATATATAATATAGAACCTCGAAACTATCCAGAAAACTCCACACAAAGTATCCGCGGGTGTTCGATCCATTCCTGCACAAAATTCCACTCCAATTTGGAAACCAATCAGCCATCACATCTTATGTTGTCAAACAATTTCATAAAAAATATATATAGATTTTTATCTTAACCAGTATTTTATTAAGCGGGGAGATGAATAAAAACAAAAATAAACAACATTTAAAGTTGGAATGTGATATGGTAATTGGTTAATGTACCTCACAGCTGCAAGCAAGCTTTGAAGATAATCATGGAGGTAGGCTGCCCTTGGCTTATCGTTTAATGCGTCCGCAAGGGGAAGAGATTCATGGTTGGACGCGCCATATCCTGCTCGTGGATGTGAACACAATTTAAAACACGGTCATAGGATTTTCAACACTGGAGTAGAAGCACAAGAGCATACCATTTTCGTAAATTATTAATGGAGGATTATCATAATGCCCCTTGAAGTATTCCAGTAACGCTTGCATTCCCCATGGGACAACAGGAAGTCCAGATGGTGCCAACTTCAATCAATGGATTTAAAACAATAATAGGAAGATATTAGTATATATGATGAATATATGATATGCCTATCTGACCAATGGGGATACCGTTCCGACACACTGCAGTTATAAAATTCTACACGGGTTAGAGTCGGCATATATATAATATAATATTTCTACTTACTTATAATTAACGTAAAACTTTATATATATATAAGAACAGCGCAACATCTAGTGGGTGAGTTTTGAATATCTAACAACATAGCAGTTTTATTTGTTTGTTGGCATTCCCTCAAAAGAGTAATGGATATTAGAGGCAGGGATGTACCTCAAGTGGTTGTCAACGAATCTTCTAGAAAGTCTCTTGCGGTTAAATCCCTGTAACTAGGAGAATTCGAAACATAATTAGTAGTATAATGGATGATACCAATTAAATCGAAGGAGCCTCTCAGCTTTTCGGATTCTTGTTTGGTGAATGAAGGCAATCTTGAGCCTACAATATTCTTCATAGAAGAAGGGTAATCTCCATAAATAACAGGCTCTATTATCCTTCTCAATCAGAGAAAGAATTTACACATCTTAATAATGAAATTTAGTAAGAAAAACGGTAGAGTGAATAAATAAAAAAAAATATTGTACTGGTTCTGCGATTACCAGCCATATAAGAAATCTATAACTCTTTGAGTAGCAGCAATGTCTTCGGAAGAGTTTGTCATTGGTACAAACCAGCCGGCATAGATGGAGATGCCGATGGAGCCCTTTTGCTTCTTCTGTAAATATGTTAAACGCCGTTAAACGAAATCAAAAGAAAAGTGTGATACATCGAAATCAGTAGCATAGTCGTTAACCAATAAAATGTTTATTATTATTATTATTTAATTTTAAAGTTAGACTTAAGTTAGATATTAAATTGGTGTATGGGGATTTTAACAAGAGACTCAATTTTTGTTTAGCGATTTGTTTGTTAAGTTTAAAAAGGCATACATATTTTACCTCTCTAACTTTAAAAAAACACATACAAGTTTAAAAAGACATACATACTTTATCTTTCTAACTTAAAAAACACATACTCTTAACCATTAAATAGAAGAAAAAACATATTTTTAACTATTAACCATACTTAATATTAAAATAATAAATATTGAACAACAAACTAATAATTAACTTACTCTTTATCTACTAATAATTAACTCTCTTTACATCTTATTCCGCATGGTGCTTAATATTGGTCATAAATACACTACTCATCAGATCTCAAGTCTATAATGCAAGAATGGAAAAACTATACTCATCAGATCTGAACTCTATAATGCAAGAATGGAAAAACTATTTTAATATAAAAAAAGCTTCAGTTAACCTCTCGCAGAGGTGGATTAAAAAAATATAGGACCTGGAACTTCTCCCTGTAAAGCTGTACAGTCTCTGCATGGGAAAACAAAACATGATGACCAACAATGTATGGTTCCACTGTGGAGTTTCCAGCACTACAGTTGCCAAACGGGTAAGAACATCGCTGAGGTGGGAATACACCAAGATCATAACCCATGAAAGTAAACGCATTCGCTTCGTTAAAAGTAGTCCAATACTTGACCCGGTCACTAAATTCTCTAAAGCAAACTTCTGCATATGCTTGGAAGTCCTTCCTGCACACAGCACATGATTAGGTCATTAATTGCGAGGACGCCTGTTTTACAGCACACTATGAAATGTTTTTTTTTTTTCAAAAACACACTATGAAGTGTTTTTTTTATTTTTTTCAAAAACACACAACTTTGATGGATAAAAAAATGTTACATTTACATTGTTCTTCATCTACTAATAGGCTAGAGGCATATGCTTTACTGCCATCCTGAAAGTAAAACATGATTAGGTCGTTAATTGCGTACTCAGGCCTATTAGCACACAATAAAGCAATGTGTAACATTAAGGTATATCTATCATAGAGGAATTTGAATTGGCACACTCACTTATTTATGATGGATTTGATCTTTCAAAGATACTCGATAGATTTGAAGTGTGTAATTTATGGTAGATTTATTGAGAAGGATTATATTTTTTAATTTTGAGAATTTGAAGAGAATTGAATCTGATTTCGTAATAATAAGATATTTTAGCAATTGAATTTTAACAAAACTACAATAATTAAAACTAATTTTATTCAAAAAAATTAATATATAATATGCTTTAAAACTTATTTTTTTCATGCACTCACTCAATTCGTTGAAAAGCTTTGAGCTACGTAAAGTCCAAGACTAGATACTAGCTAGTAGACAAAAAATAATGACCCACCGTGGACCCTAGCACTACACCTATGGGTATGTGGGCATGTGGAAAAAAGATGGGACAACTTTGTATAAGAAGAGCACAATCTAGTTATGTATTTTAGATGCATTATTACTAAAAGTTTTGGAGAATTTACAACCAAGGCATTTTGGGATAAGTTAGGGGCTTTGTATAAATCTGAGTCTTTAGTAAATAAAATTTTCCTTTGAAAGAAGTTGTAACAGTGTCTGGTTGATTTCCTATGTAAATAAAATAAGGCCAATGTCATGGGACACATATTCCAAATTGTAAAAGGCATTGGAAAAGGCAAAAAGGAAATAATTCTCATAAATTTATGAGAAATAAAGGAAAATAAGAGAAAATGAAGGTAAAGAGACACAAATTTTGCATGAGAGAGAAATTGAAAAGAAAATGAAGAAAGTAGAGGTCTCAATGATAAAAATGCTTGTGAGGATTAGTTGCTAACTTTTTGATAGTTTTGGGTTGAGCTCTCTTCCACTCTCTCATTCTCTCATACTCTTGCACACTTAGAGCATTCTTGAAGCATGCTTAGAGCACTCTAGTATTCACTTGGATTTGGAGAAAGAATGAAAATGAAAGTAGGAAAGCGCATGGGAATAGTTGCATCAACTACTACAACTGGATTTCTTTGCAAGCAATAGGTTTCACGTATAATTTTCTTGTTGATTTCTAGATGCATGGTATATGCATGTGATTTTTGGTTATGTGTTGTATTTGGCATGGAGATTTGTTAGGTCCCTATAATACTAGTGATGCCCCCATTACTATTGTAGTTGTATCCCTTATTAATGTTGTTGTGTCCTTATTGTCCCCATATTGTTATTACTGTGCCCCATAGAATCCCTCTATTGTTATTTTTGTGCCTTTATATTATTATTGTTAAGTTGGCTTGGTTATATTGTGACCCCTTAGGTCCTATATATAGAAAGGAGGTTTTGTCATTTGAATCATCCAAGAATTGTTCATTTGTGTAATGTAAAGGAGGTTACCCCCTCGAAGAGGCTGAATTCTAAGGCATTCAACTATATTTCGTATCTTTTTGTAAGCTGGTTTCATAACATTTGGTATCAGAGCTTTGAATTCTAGGGTTTCGCTGCTCCAAACAGGCCATCGTGGCATTTGTGCTATAACTTTTTTTTTGCGATGTTTCAGACGTGAAAAAAAATCCATTTGGGCTGAAATCATTACGAACCTTGGGTCTGAATTTCAGAGCATTTTGCATTGTATTTAGGGAGATATGATTTGAGGAAGTTGGCCTTTTTGCAGACTCCAGAATTTCATTCCATACAGGTGACCTGGGGAAAATCGTCATAACTTTTGTTTTAAGCATCAGATTAAAATTTTGTAAGAAGTTATAGAAAGAGGACGGACTGTAGTTTCCTGTGTATATTTTTCAGATACTAAGGTCAAAATAGTGACACATGGAACTTCATACAAGTTCGCTCTTCTGGAAAGGTCTATAATCAAGTCATCTTGGGAGATTGTGCATAACTCTGCCTTGGAGAATCTAAATTTGATCAGACTGGTGGCATTGGAAAGAGGACACAAAGAGCTACTACAAGTCGCAATTTTAGAACTGGATGATCTGACATTATAGAGATACATCAGATTCAATATTGAGCTCCTATAAAGAGAAAAAATGTGTGTAGTTTTTTTCAATTTTGCATAAGCTTGGTTTGAAAAATTAGTTTCAAGGAATTCAAAGGGCATAGTAAAGCATTATTATCAGTAATTAATGCCCTGAGGAAAGAAAATTCAAACACCTAGTAAGCAACCTGAAAACTCTAGCATGACTCATGATGAAGAGGAAGAAATTCGACATGATATATCAAAATTACGAGACCAAGTGCAACAAATGTCACTCGCACAAAAAGTAACAGAATCTAAGATGGATGGTTTAAAGAAAAATGTAAAAGCTAAGATGTATGGCATGGAAGCTAAGATGGATGGTTTAAAGAATGGCATGGAAGCTAAGATGAATGGCATGGATGCTAAGATGGATGGCATGGATGATAAGATGAAAGAATTGAAGATAAATTTGAATAAATTGCTACAAGAAATGGTCACTAATGGTGAAAGGGTAGTAAAGAAAACTCATGATAAGAACAAAAGAAATGTTAATCATGATTTCATAGACTCTAATGTTGGATTGATGACCCACCATATTCCAAAAATCGATATGAGAAAATTTGATGGCAAGGATCCCGCGACATGGATACTATAGATGGAGCAATTTTTTGATCTCCATAATGTGCAAAAACACACAAAAGGTACGTATTGTAACTTTATATTTGGAACCAAATTAGTTTGTATGGTATCAATGGCTTTGCTCTCGTAAACAAATTGTCACTTGGGCAATTTTTATAGAAGAAATGACAACACATTATGAGGATACAAAAAGCAACACCTTTTTTAGCCAATTGATAAATCTCAAACAAAAGGGTTCAATGATGGAGCACATTGAGGACTTCCAAAAATTAAACATAAGAGTAAAGGATATTCCAGAGGAGCATAGGATTGATGTGTTCATAGGGACTTTAAAGGATAATATCCAACATGAGGTTCGCCTTTGGGTACCTGATTCATTGGAGAAGGCATTCAGGTTAGCAAGAAAATTGGAAAGCAAAATTATGGCAACCAGGAAGCATACCACTCACAACTATAAAGATGGAAGTGTTGTTGCCCCTAGTCTTCCACAACCTATAAGGTTGACACCACAACAATTGGAAGAAAAAAGAGCAAAAGGGCTTTGTTACAGTTGTGATAGCAAATACACTAAAGGTCATAAGTGTGCTGAGAAGAAATTATTCTACATAGATTGTGAAGAGGAAGAAGAAAAGGAATAAGAAAGATCAAAATAAGAGGATATACTCCAAGTACAAAGCCTATATAAAGAAGAAATGAATCTGACCATATCTTCTAATGCATTGGTTTGAATTACCACTCCTCAAACCATCAAGATAGAAGGACATATCAAGAAGAAAAAAGTAATAGTGTTGATTGATTCAGGAAATACCCACAATTTTATTCATTGTAAGATAGAAAAAGAATTGAATTGCTTCCTATATCCAGCACCAGAGTGTCAAGTGATGGTTGCAAGTGAAGGAACGATAAATTGCTCTGAAAAGTGCCATAATATCAAGCTATCCATGGGAGAATATGTGTCAAATAGCCCAATGCTTTCCATTCCAATGGGAGGTGCTGATGTTGTATTAGGAGTTCAATGGCTACAATCCTTGGGTACAATAGCTTTTAACTTTTAAGAACTTTTCATGAAATTCTATGCGGAAGGAAAGGAATTTGAATTAACGGGTATTGCAGGGAAACTAGGAAATATAATATGCTTTAAAGGTATGACAAAGCTTCCAAAAAAGGAAAAACAAGGTGTAATAGCACAATTATGTTTGCTAGATGTTTCCACATAAAAATCATCTATTTCTCCAGATCTCCAAAAAGTCTTGGACAATCATTCCAAGGTATTTGAGACTCCCAAAGGTCT
>APFE030441166.1:46029-59947 GCA_000404065.3 Pinus taeda | reverse complement strand
AAGTATTATGGTCCGTACAAGGTGTTGCAAAAGATTGGTACTATGGCATACAAATTGGAGCTTCCTGCAACTTCTCGAATGCACCCAGTTTTCCATGTTTCATGTTTAAAGAAGGTTATAGGCGACAAGCTCCTAGTTCAAACAATATTGCCAGAACTTGATGAGGAAGGAAAAATTATATTGGAACCGGAAGTAGTCATAGAAAGAAGAACTCGACAGCTATGAAATCAATCCATTTCAGAGTATCTCTTCAAGTGGAAGAAGTTATCCGCTGTAGATTTCACATGGGAGGATGAGAATTTTATACAGAAGCATCCACAACTACTTAAGCATTGAGGACAACACTTTTTTGAAGGAGAGGGGCATGTTAGGTCCCTATAATACTAGTGATTCCCCCATTACTATTTTAGTTGTATCCCTTATTAATATTGTTGTGCCCCTATTGTCCCGATATTGTTATTACTATGCCCCATAGAATCCCTCTATTATTATTTTTGTGCCTTTATATTATTATTGCTAGGTCGGCTTGGTTATATTGTTACCCCTTAGACTCCTATATATAGAAAGGAGGTTTTTTCATTTGAATCATCTAAGAATTGTTCATTTGTGTAATGTAAAGGAGGTTTCCCCTCGAAGAGGCTAAATTCTAAGGTGTTCAACTATCTTTTCTATCTTTTTGTGAACTGGTTTTTGTTGTGGCCAGCAACAACCCCGGTTCTTATTTAGTGTTATTACTAATACCAAATAAGTGGGGGTCCTCAGTCAAAAAATTTTAAAAATGAATTAGTGCTTGTAATTCCTTTTTAATAAAACTTACCATCATAAACTTAGGAAAATACCCTTGAAAAATCTAAAAAGCTTAAGTTTCATGATAAGGTAAGATAAATTCACTCAAGAAATATCGCATCACAAAAGGGATAATAAGATACCTCCTTACAAGCCGAATTCTAAGATTGCGAGATCGCGATGCGAGACTACATATTGAAAAAAACATATATCGCATCACATGCACCAAAGACCACTTATGGTGAAAAACCTCAAACCACCAATATGCGATGGTGCATATCGCAAAATCGCATTTCGCAGAAAACACATTAACAAAAAATTGTCATATGCTGCGCTCCTGCGATATTGCGATATTACAATAGAGCGGTAAAGCAATATTGCAATATTGCGATAGAGCGACAAAGCAATATTGCGATAGAGCAGCAAAGCGATATTGCAATAGGGCAGCAGAATGATATTGTGATAATGTGCGATACAGCGATCTACGATATTGCAAAGAAAATCACAAAATCACTTCATCACAGATTTTTCAAGATCATTATTCAAGAAAGCTTTTTCCATAAACCGAGACCTGGTTATGCGCTTTAGTGCTAATTAATGAGTTAGTTCCAGTTGTTAATGAAATATGGTTTTGTGCTTATCAAAGAGCCAGTTCATGTAAGGTGGTATATTTTTTATGTTTTCAGCATTTAAAGGTTTCTCATCATCTTTTCTTATCATTACTCTCACCTCACTTGTAAACTGCAGGAACGAAGAATAGAGAACTATACAAAGCAGTATACAGGATATTATGGGGAAGAAAGGCAAGGTTCCGAGCTCTTAAGACAAAGAAATGACGCCCTTGTATACAGGCACCGCCTGTAACAGAGACGCTGGTATTACTACTTGGGAAGGCATGTATAATCTACTTGAGGAAGAGAATCCCAAAGTGATGGAGGTTACAGCTACTGCAGGCTCACAGGGGTCTTCAGAGGCATTAGTTACAGATCTAGCTTGCTCGTTCTTGCACTAGATAGCGGTGAGGCCAAAAATTATCCCCTACACGGACATGGTTAAATGGGTACTAGACAACGCTGACATCAAAAACAGACAATTTAAAACTTAGGGTCAAGGACTTATCGGCTCATTCAATCCACAAGATTTGAAGCTCATGTACCACTTAACAGAGCCACAGGCGACTTACAACAAACAGTTTATAGAAAATTTTGCTAAAGAAAATGAAGACCTGGCAGAATGCACCAAAGATTGGTCAAGGAGAGACGAAACACTAAAACGAGATAAACATGGTATGTATAGTACTCATTCTCTCACTTCCCCATATTGCTTTGTTGCTGCTATGCTTTGTAGACTTTTCAGGAAGCCAGACATTAAAAAATTCTCATATAAATGGCTACCATTATTGGATGTCATTGTTAATGCTACTGTTATGGATTGGGCTAAAATATTGTCTGACAATTTAGCCACTGCCATTTTAAATTACCGGTCTAAAAGAACTATTTCTCATAGAATTTATCCCCCTTTCTACTTATCGGTGTATGTGATGGATGCATTTTGCTATGTTTCCAAGTTTCCTTTAATGGGATGGAAATGGACGACTCAAGACCCCTTACCCATTCATGTTTATCACAAAGAATTGTGAGATTCTAAGTTCACTCCATTTTTCTACAAGATTTGTCATGGAATCATGTTTCCCTATACAAAATGTTGTATGATAAACATGCTCCAAGATGTTCTCCTGAAGAAGAGGTAGATATACTCCCGGTCGCGAGATGGTTCAGAGAAGAACTGTTTACATATGTCAGGGTATTCGGAAGTGCCACTTCTCCTCATGTCTTACCTTTGTATGTTCCTGATAAACTCATGGTACAAGAAATTGCTTATGAAACCTGCGGAGAAGGAGGTTTGACTAAATATTTGAAGGACAAAAAGAAGGTTATTTAGCCACAATTTCCTGTAGCCTGTGGGGCCTTTTCACTATTTGATGTAGGCCATGCATTCAAAGAATTAAACAACATAACATGTCTACAATTGTTCAAGTTTCTAGGAAGACTGTTCGACCCTCATGATATTGCTAAGAATTTCAATGTCGCAGTCAAAATAAAGGTGTTTTCTAATGAAGATGATCTTTTCGATGACATGTTCCAAAAGAAAAGTACGCTTGAAGAAGTTCTGCATTCGTCCCAAATGCGATTCCCTCCAGCAGAATTTCAGCAGTTCAAGATATACAGGGAGAGGAGGTTAGCTAATATTCCTTTGGAAAAACTACGCTTAGAACCCGTAAGGGAACCAAATCCAAGTATTAGTCTTAATGGAAGTTCAGGCACAGATAGATCTAAATCTACGTCTGGGAAAGAAACATCAGAACATTCTAAGAGATCCGAAAGTGACCATGGTAAAAGCGAGGGGTCAGTAAGGGATACTGCCTAGTCAAAAAAGCTCCCGCAACAATATTTGTTAACTTCTCCACAGATAGATCCTCCCCCTCTCATTGTTCAACCACCATCGGTCAGAAACGAGCTAGATAAAGAATGGGAAACCTTCAATGATTTAATCAATCTTGAAGGGAAAAGCACAAAGACACCTGTGAGTAATGTATAGGCAACGAAAGATATAGTCACAGGAAGAATTAACAATGTGTCAGATATGGAACATATTCCCACTACCCCGTCCTCTGAACTTATACTCAAGATAGAGGAGATTCCTCCTCTTGATGTATTTTATAGTCCACACACAAGGTAGTATTGAGAAGACAAAGGAAGAAAAAGAAATTGGAAAACATGCTCTCTCATGATGCAGAGAAATTAGACGTCCAATGGCAAGATCCTACTACCGATCCCACTGAAAATCTCACCAAATTATCTCAAATCGTAGGAGCATATGCTTCTGCGACCATTGATAAAGCATCTGAGGTACAACAACTATTGAAAGAGAAGGAAGACCAGATAAAAGTTTTGCAACAACAGTTGCAACAAGCCAACACCAACAATGAAGCACAGAAACAGCTTGAAAGACTACAACAGGACCTACAACGAATGCAAATAGGCTACCAAAACAGTTTGGCTGAGAAAGAAAAACAATTACAAGATATGCAAGAAATTCAGAAGGATGATCCTAAGCTTACAAAATTCATCACAGAATCCATTTCCTTAAATGATCAACTACTACAGCAACAGGAAGCATTTTACCAAAGAATATCACAGTGGAACTCGTATTGCGAAATAAGTAATAAAATCACTAATCAAGTCGTGGACTTACAACATGATTATGATTTAATTGATAAACGAGTTACTGAATATTTGGCTTGGTAGGAAACAGAGGAGGGAAAAAGAGCAGGCGCACCAATTATCAACGACAATCACAAAGAAATGCTCTTTAACAAATGGGATGCACAAATCAGGAAAGCAGAGCAAGTGGCAGAAGAAGCAACAATGGTAGCAAACAACGTCATTGACTGCATAAACAAAAATTTGCATAAGGAAAATCTGATCTCAAAAACCACTCTAGGGTATCTACCGAAAGTACAGCAATTGCAAACAGGCTGGAGACAGAAGACTCAAGAAAAGGCAGAATCAATCAAAAGATTAACTAAGTTGAATTGGGATTCTTACTAGGCATATTTGGTAAAACCACACAGCCAATGTATGACTCTAAAATGCATCATCAATTCTGCCGAGAAGATGGTGCCAGCTCTTGCTGATTCCATTTTTGTAGGATAGTTAAAGTCTGAAGTTGGCTAACCGACTCTTCTCAAGCAAATGCTGAATGCTTGTGATTTCAAGGAGCAGATACAGAAATAGTTAGTTGTTAGTTTTAGATTCAATATTAGTATTAATTTTGATTTATTTTTGCCTGAAAAAGGACGGTAATTTAAACCATATCCTACATTTTTGTAATAAGTTATTTTTAGATTTATTTAGTAGTATTTAAACCCTTCTCATGCATTTAGAGAAGGGTCCTGAAATTTATCAAAAGCTTTTCCTCAAAACATGCACTTTTTCACCCTTCGAGGAGGTTTTGATGAATGAATGGAACAAGATTTATTGATCTCTACATTTAATATCTGCTACTGATGTTGCACTTTTGTACTCTTAGTAGATGTTGGATTAAGAAGAGATAAATCATTATCACTTGAAGCTCATGAGTAGAACTAGTTATAAATGATATTTCTATCTCTTAACTATTTCTGCCTTTGTGTTAAAGTGATATTCATGTTCAGTTGTTTATATATTGATGCGTGAATGCCTGAGTTATCATTTGGCACTTTTGTACGGTGATAGCTATTTATTTATGCTTAATATATGAGTAGCTTATTATGTGATATGTTTTTCACAACTGTTTCGTCTAACTTTTTATACGAAGTGGTTTATCTATATTGAATTCTTTTCTCATAACAGTTGAATGATCTTTATTACCAATTGTTATCTGAAATCATTTTAGATCACATAACAGAAGGATTACACCCCAGGTTAGTGTAGACTTAGATATTTCTGTTTATTAGAATACAAATGCATGTCATTAGATTAGAGTTATAATTAGAGCATCTCACTCAGAAATTTTTAGAAAGGAAATATCAATTCTTCACACACACACACATAAATTGGGAAACTGGTCCCATATCTCTAGTCAGACCCACATACCAAATGGAAAAGTAGCTGCTTACCAAGGTCCGGACCGGGTGGGTATCCCCCTTGTTGTAGACCTAATTTTTGGGGCTTCAACATATTTGGCACTAGAAGGAGGGCCTCGAACTGCGAATGGCAAGTAAGTCTAAAACTAAATACCATTCCGAGAGTAAATCGACCTCGCCATCTCCCCCGACTTCTCCATCGCATTTAGAATCTTTAAATCCAGAGCCAGAAGTTGCAAGAACAATAGCTGCTGCTACGAACCCTGACATTTCAGAACAATCTATTATTGAACCTCCTGAAGTTGAATCTTTGATTCACAAACTTCAGCAATTTTCTATATCTCCTCAAAGATCTGATAAATCTCAAGGCAGCGTGACTTCACTATAACCCTCCTCATCCTCTTACCAGATTAAAGAGTGAAAGGTTTGGCATTCAGCTGACCGAGTTACCTCTACCCACAAGGAAGAGAGCAAGGAAATCACCTAAAGGGTCCGATAGTGAGACTCTTTCATCAGCATCATCCATCTCAACTTCTTCACCGTGAAGTCAACTATCCACTCCTCCACTTCAGATCATTGTCCATCAGTCCACCGATACTTCCACATCTCCTTCTCAATCATCTAGAGTCGTAATATCCTCATCTTCCCAACCACAGGGATCATCTTCTGCACTTTCCTCTGTTAGTAGATCAACGATGGCCCAATCTCCATGGAATAACCCAGGGGTGGTCTTAATGCCTGCGCCCTTGAGTTAGATACCGGCCCATCCTAAAAGATGGCTACCTAAGTTTAATCCTGAAGCAGGCATGCTAGCGAAAGAACATATAAATAACTTTATGCTATCCATAAATCTCAATGGAGTTACCAACGAAGATGCTGTTGTTCGACTTTTTCCTTATAATCTTCAGGGAGTAGCTGGATCATGGTATTTTTCATTACCATATGGATCTATCACTAGTTGGGATATCTTCCAAGAACAATTCCTCATTAAGTTTGGTGATGATAGGTCTACGGCGACATTGATCAATGACCTGTTTAACCTTAGGGCCGAGTCAAAAGAACCTATCAAATATTTTAATTCATGTTTCAATAAATTGTTAAACAAAATTCCTATTTCTTCCAAGCCTAGCGAAGAAGTGCGAAGTGAATGGTACATCACTACTTTACCATCAAACATAGCAATCTTTGTTGATAGGGCTAACAAAACAACTTTAGCCAAAAATATCAAAGAAGCAATAGCAGTATAGAAATGTATTATAGCCCTAGAAAAGAAAAATGTGATAGAAGAATGCAAATCCAAAAAGGTTACTTTCAAGGAAGATCCCAAGAAAAAACAATCGAAAGATCCATTCGATTTAAAAGGATTGCAAAAAGTTTTGAAGACCATGTCTAACGAGATGGTAAACATTAAGAAACAAGTGGCAAAAACTTCTTCTAAAAAGTCGTACAAGTCTTATAAAAGAAACCCTTCAACCAATTCAAAACTCCCAAATGCTATTACAAGTGCTAAATCCAAAGAAGAAGAAGAGGAAATCGCTACCAAAGAACATACCGATGAAGAAGAAGTTGTAGGGTTACAAGGTATGTGGGATTTCATCATCCCAGATCAAAAGGATCAAGAGGCATCCTCGGTTAGTACTCACAGTAGAAATCAACTTGATCCTCCTCAACCTACCCCTAAGCCAAAGAGCGCAAGCTCGATGACTAAGGATAAAGTTGCAACCAAGAAAATGACACCTAAAGCGACTCAAACCAGCCCAATCTGAATAGATTCATCAACTCCATCTAAAACACTGATTGTTTCGGATGAAATGGAGTATAATATCATAGAAGACATGAAAAGGACTAGGGCAAACATCACTTTTTACGAATTGAGCAAGTTAAAACACCAGCAAAAGATACTTTTGAAAGAATTACAAGTTGTACCAGTTGCACCTTTGCCCGCCGCTGTAATCTCTCAAGCTTCCCATGACATGGGAAGACCTCCAACTAATGTGATTAATAAGGTTGATCCAAACGATATCACTTTAATTGGAGGAAGTTCGAGATCTCATACTCCCCCATTTATTCTTACTTATGAAATTTTCAATAAAAATTTGCATAATTGCTTAGTGGATTTTGGAGCTTCATCGAATATTTTACCAAAATCAATATGTGCAAAGTTGAATGTTCAACCGCAAAAATCTGTTGTGCGCATAGTTCATCTAGATCGATCGCTAGTCGAAGTGATTGGCGAATTAAATCAGGTTACCATAAGGATGTCATCCAACCCAAAGGTATGTCAAGTTATCGACATTTTAGTTACTGATATTCCGAAATTTTATGGCTTAATTATTAACAGAGATTGGTCAGAAAAACTTCATGGATACTTTGCAACTGACTGGTTGCACGTGTGGCTCCCTTACAATGGTAAACCAAATCAAATAAAAGTTTAGCGAGAAAGACATCAGAAATACATAGTAACAGAACTAGAGGGAGAGAATGAACCAGTATCATAGAGCAATAACATCATTCACAACTACTCAGTAGATTCTTTGCTAGGAAATTTTAATGCTCATACTTCACCTTACTTAGAACATTCTGTTTTATCTCAAGTAGAAAATTTTTCTCAAACAGATAGTTCTAAATGTATTAATTTTATAGATATTCCTGTAAATAAATATTTATTTTGGAAGTTATTTTTTGACAGTTCTAAATCTAACAAAGGAGAAGGAGCAGGATGCGTGTTAATTAGTCCTGAAGGAAATAAAACTGCTAACTTGTAGACTCGAATTTGATTGCACCAATAATACCACAAAATACGAGGCTTTAGTCCAAGGGTTATACAAAGCAATCGGATTAGAAGTCAAATATCTTCAAGTTTTCGGAGATTCTGAAATTGTAATCAGACAGGTACGCAATACTATACATTGTTTATCAGGTCATTTAAAACATTGCCAATCTTTAGTTCAAGATTTGACTGAACACTTTATAGAATTTAATATTTCATCAATTCCCAGACTCCAGAATGCTAGTGCAGACCTCCTAGCTAACGTAGCTTCCACGCTCATTCCTTCAGAAGATTTTAGCCCTGATAGATTTTCAATGGACTTAATCTTTAGACCCTCTATTTTTGATAACATTACCAATTGGAGGATTTTCAGTGACGATCCTGATATCGTGAGTTTCCTCACATCTGAAGGATATTACACCAATCAAATAATTGACAAAGACCAACATGACCGACAATTGCAACAAGATAGCCCCAACAATGCTATACCTAAATCAGTAGTCAAGTTAGAAGACCTTTATGATTTGAAAGATCGGTTTAAAAGATCTACCAATTCAAGACTGCAAAGCTCAACTTTGAATTATGAATTAGTAAATCTAGGAACTGATAACAAACCACAAAATATCAACCTAGGCCTTGGCCTAGCTCCTAAAGAAAAATTAGCGTATATTCGTCTCTTGAGATAGTACAAAAGTGTCTTTGCTTGGAACTACAATGAACTCAAAACGTATGACACTTCCATCATCCAACATACTATTCCAATGATAGACAATGAAAAACCTGTCCAACAAAAGTTGAGAAAAATCCATCCCAATCTAGAAAACCAGATCAAATCTGAACTCAATAAGTTATTGAAAGCCAAAATCATTTTTCCCGTTCAACATTCCAAATGGGTTTCCAATATGGTTCCCATTAGGAATAAAAACAGAGACATCAGAATCTGCATTGACTTTCAAAATCTTAACAAAGCCTACCAAAAGGATAATTTTCCTTTGCCTCCCATGGAACAAATACTGCAGGCAGTCGCAGGATTAGAATTAATGTCATTCTTGGATGGATTCTTAGGATACAATCAAGTGTTGGTACATCCCGATGATCAATTAAAAACCACATTCAGAACCAAATGGGGCACTTACGCATATCAAAAGATTCCCTTTGGTCTGATTAACGCTGGTGCCACATTTCAGAGAGCCATGGACATCGCATTCAAGGGGTCAGCTAGTAAATCAGTGGTAATCTATTTGGATGATATAACTGTATATTCCAATAAACGAAGCAACCATCTTAGAGATTTAAAAAAAATCTGCCAACGTTGTCAAAGGTATGGAATTTCACTTAACCCAAAAAAATCCTTTTTTGCATTAAATGAAGGAAAACTTCTCGAATTCATAGTGTAAAAATCTGGAATTCGCATTGATCCTGACAGAATCAAGGAGATTTTTGAAATACCCCTACCTTACAAAAAGAAATCCATGCAATCTTTCCTTGGCCAGATTAACTTTGTAAAGAGATTTGTTCCATATTTTTCAAGAATCGTGTCCCCTTTACAAGCAATGATTAAAAAGAACTCAAAATTTAAATGGGGCCAAGATGAATATGAGGCATTCAATCTGATCAAACAAGCAATTGTTAATGCTCCATCTTTAGCAACTCCAAATTTTTCCGATCCTTTTATTTTATATACATTTTCCTCTGATAGATCATATGCTACGATACTCACTCAAGCAAATCAAGATAAGGTAGAAGCTCCAATCGCTTTTTTCAATTCAAATTTACAGGGGGCTGAGTTAAATTATTCAGATGTGGAGAAACAAGATTACACTGTTTTCAAAGCAATTAAATATTTCATACCCTTTTTGCTCAAAACCCATACAAAAATCATAGTACTGTTTCTAGCGATAAGAAATCTTTTAGTACAGAAAGAAGTGGGTGAGAAAAGAGCCAATTGGGTTACTGCCTTACAGGAATATGATGTAGAAATCAAACCAGCAAGTATTGTAAAAGGTCAAGGCTTTTGAAAAAAGCTGGCTGGAGCATCGCTTATTTCTGAAACACCATCTGCAGAGATACAAATGTACGAGGTAAGCCTAAACGATGTTGAGTCATTATACGCTGATATCATTTATTTTCTAAAGAATGGATATGCTCCTTCAAACCTCGATCATACCAAGAAAAGAGCTTTAAGGTTGAAAGCTAAACAATACCAGCTCGTGAACAATGTTCTTTTTAGAATAAATTATGATTCTGCTCTCCTTAGATGTCTTGAGAAATATGAAGCTGAAAAAGTCTTGCAGGAACTCCACGATGGGCCAGCAGGTGGACACTATGCTGGAGACGCTACTGCTCATAAAATCTTACGGGCAGGCTATTACTGGCCCACATTATTCAAAGACTCGCATAACTACGTGAGGAAATGTCAAGTTTGTCAAACCACTGCTGGAAGACAAAAGAAACCATCCTTGTTGCTACAACCAGTCAACATTGAACAACCTTTTGATCAATGGGGATTGGACATAATAGGTGAGATCGTTCCTCATTCCTATAAACAACACAGATATATCTTTACAGCAACAGATTACTTTACTAAATGGGTAGAAGCAGTTCCACTCAAGACGGCTAATATTGAACATATCATCGAGTTCATAGATCAGTTCATAATCACCAGGTTTGGGTTGCCTTCTTCTTTGATGTTTGATAATGCATCATATTTTTTTGGTAATGCAATGACTGAATTTGCACTCAAAAGGGGTTTCGAGATTAAATACTCTGCCAATTACTACACACAGGGGAATGGGTTAGCTGAATCTACCAATAAAATCTTAATCAGAATTATTAAGGGAACCATTGACCAAAATCACAAAAATTGGCACAAGTCTTTAATATATGCTTTATGGGCAGATCGAATAATGCAGAAAGCCTCCATCGGCACTTCTCCCTTCAATTTAGTTTATGGGAAAGAAGTGGTTCTTCCAACTCATTTGGCAATTCCCTCTTTGGCCTTAGCTCAATATATTGATGAAGCACCAACTTCTTCCTTACAACTAAGGCAACTAGAAATAATTAAGTTAGAATAACAATGAGAACAGGCCAAAATAACTCACGCTCATCATCAAGCATTAGTAAAAGCCTCTTTTGATTCAAACATGATATCCAGGAAAGACTTTCAGATAGGAGATATAGTTTTAAAATGGGACAAGGCTCATGAGGAAAAAGGGAAACATACAAAATTTCAACGAATGTGGCTTGGCTCTTACCAAATCATAGAAGTTGTTGAGCCTCAAACCTACACTTCTTTACACATCCTCCCAGCCTCTTTTTCCTATTCATTTCCCTATTTTGCCACTCATTCCCTCTATCAATTTGCTCAAATCATTGTATTTTAGGACTTTTTACATGGTTTTCTAATTATGCTAATGACTGTGTTTGGTTTAGAATTTTGGTTCAAGGTGCTGCATTTTCGCAGCTCACACAGGGTTTACACAGGGTTTTCCACAGCTGATCCCGGTTTCCGCAGCCAACCCCGGATTCCGCAGCTGTTTTATTAAACGTTATGTTCCAGGTGTCCTCCGAGAAGAAGAGCCACATGGGCAAGTTCGTGGAACCAAGGACATGGTGTGTGTCCCTCCAGATCATCCAAACCAGTCATCAAAGCCCGTGGTCAGCAAGGAGGCAACTTCAGTCAAACAGAGGTCATTGGCGGTGGCATGGCTCTGCGTGTTCTGTTTTAGAGCACGTGAAGAACAGGTGGCATCGTCCTCAGTTATGAAGGTAGTGGGAAACATAATCCAACAACGGATTGAATGCCCACAATGACCGTTGCCTAGATCCAAGGACGTAGCAAGACTACGTTTTTTTATTCAGCTGTTCGAATTACTTAGATTTCGTTAAGTTAGTTCGCCTTCTGCAATTATAAATAAAGCGTCTTTGAACGTTGGACAAGTTAGTTGTTAGCTGCTATTATATACTTTTGAACTCCCACTGTATTTTCCTATTTCGTGCATAATACATGAGAAGATTGTTATTCCATTTACGTGTGTGATTGATCTTTGAAACGGCTGGAGTAGGCAGAGGGCCCCTGTTTACTAAAGGCATGTACAGTACTTTAATTTCCCGCATTTCGTTTGCTTATTTCATGTATATAATGCTTTTAATTACTGTGTTTTAATCGCTGTACATACATTTCAATTTCTGCTTGTTTACATTTCTGAACATTTTCATGACTGATCAGTGTGTTATGCAGGTTTCTTAGATGTGCCCAGGACAGTTTCATGCTTTTCTTTTGCACAACTAGTGACATGTGTGATCATCTTGTCTATGTTGCTGACCTTCTTTGTTTTGCAGCCTTTATTTCCTCATTATCACTTAGTTAATTTTCATATTTTCTTTCTGTTTGTAGACATCAAGTTGTTTATCTATTGATGGTCTCTTCTTCATAACTTAATATCTTTATTAAGGACCAAAATATCACTTAGTGCAGCTTGGTTTAGTTGTTCAGAAACTCACAATTGCTTGACTTGTTTTTAATTGTTTATCACATGATACATTCAGTTAAAAGGCAAGAGGTTAAGAAGAATTTAAAGTATTTGTGACTAGTCTTTCCTTTAAGTAGATTTACTTTAGTTCACATTGCTTAGTTGTTATTTGACATAGATTTCATTTGTATTTCCTTGCAACAACAGAGGTACTGGGCCAATGTCATTAGTCTTTTATTTGATGCCTTTACTTTCCTTTAAGCATTGATTTCATTTCAAGCTTTCTTGTAGAGTACTTTTAAGTTGTAAAAAGCACATCAAAATCTCACACACTTCACTCACTTTATTTTAAGTTGTAAAAAGCACATCACAGTCTCACACACTTCACTCACTTTATTTCATCACATCACATTAGGAGAGATATACTTGAAAACAACCCCAAAAAGTTAAAAACGACGAAAGCTCAAGAAATAGTTGCCTAAGTACATACAGTACACCTCACTTCATCAGCTTACGAGCCCCGGGTTGACATTTAAAAGTTGCAATTTAGACATCACTAAATTGACCAAACATTTTTGGCGCCATTGCTGGGGAAGTGAAATTAGGTAACCAATTTCTACAAAAAATATAAAAATAAGAAAATTTCAAGAAAGGAAAATTAATAACCTCTCAAAGTATGCTCTCCTCTTGCACTTAGTGTGATCTGGAGGACCAGAAAAGAGAAATTTATTGGTTTAATAGTTTCTTGAGTATGCTCTCTTCTTGCACCTAGAGTGATCTGGAAGAACAGAAAAATAATTATTACCCTGACTTGAAGAAAAATAAAAATGACATGCATAGAGCAAGAGATTCTAGGGGAAGATTTTTAGCTAGAGCCAAGAGTTCGATTTTCACAACTCCATCTACTTCAAGAAATAGGCAAGAGCCACCTCCATCATCTCCAACTCATACTCCTAGCTCTAGGATTCCTGGAATTCAAGAGGCAGTAGTTGACTCTCTCACACCATCTATTGAATCTGAATCAGAAGGAGATTATTTCCTTTCTTCTACAGGGAGACAGATTGTAATTGAAGAAATAGAATCACCTGAGGAAGAAGGAGAAATTCCTCCTCATTCACCCTTGGTAGAGGAACCAGAGAACTCTGAGGTCTCTGAAGAAACTACCATGGCAGAAGAAAGAGAAACCGAACTTGGTAGAGGTAGAGGTAGAGGTGGAGGAGCAAATAATGGAGGAGGTAGAGGTAACAATGGAGGAAATAGGAA
>APFE030441166.1:0-32187 GCA_000404065.3 Pinus taeda | reverse complement strand
CTGTACATGTAATCAAAGAAGAATGGACTGCATTGCTATTACTTGTTCAAAATTTTATTACATGTGAGGGCCACTTTGGTACCATGTATATGTACCATGCAAGGATCATGATGAATTTTATGGAAGGCCATGCCATCAATCTACCCTACTTTCTACTAAGAAACCTAAAGAAAATGAGTTCCACTGTCCAAAAGAATGTAGGCCATATTGAACCCCACTTATATCATCATGGCCTCATTAGAATTCTCATAGAAGAACAATTGAAAAATCACAAGGATACATGGGAAAGGTTTTTGGTCAGGAATCATTTCCAAGAAGTGACTGAAGCTTCCGCTAGTAGTTCTCCTAAAATCCCAAAAGGAAGTAGGAGAACGAAAAAAGATGTTGCTGCCCGGGACCCACCTATTGTGCAAACTCAGGAAACTACCCAGGAAGAAGAGAAACGGAAAAAGGATAAAGCGAAGACAATTGTTCATGAATCATCACCATCACCTAAACCTTCAGTAGAAGAAGACTCCCAAACCTTGGCTGATAGATTAGCACAACTTCAAGCCACTGCCCTCTTAAAGAGGAAACAGAAAGAAAAACAGAGTGCCCAACAAAAGAGCACTAATGTACAAGTGAGAAGAAGCAGTAGGCTGAAGGGAAAGATGAGTGTGACTAAAGAAAAACAGTCACATTTCATTGATTTGGGAGAAGCTACACCTGAAAGGACTCTAGCTCAGCTTGGCCTTGAGTCCACTCCTCCACGTGAAGAGAGTCCCTTTCAAACAGAACCTCAAACAGAAATTAATTTTGAACATAGCCCAAGAAGGAGACCTGAGATTGACCCTGATCAATAGGAGTTATATGATTATTTGGAGGCCTTGGAGCAATCAGTTTCTGGTCCAAGCACTATAATGCCTCTTGATGAACAGGTCAAATCTTTAAAACAGGAGGTGTTTAAACTAGAAGTTCTGAACCGGCATACTAAACAAGAAAATGAAGCATTGAAAGAACAAAGCAAAGTGGACAAAATGGTCCATGACAATATAATGCTTCACTTAGGACTTTGGCAGAAGAAGAATAGAAAATTGAAAGGGAAATGTAAGAAACTCAGCAAGGCATTAATCAATTTGAGGTTCAGGTGTTTAGTCAAGAAACCAAGAACAATTTTGGCAACAAGGAGAAAGAGAAGAAGGCTAGATGTTTTGGCAGAAGCATCTGAGCACATGGATTAAAAGCAATGACAAAGTTTTGGTTGCATGTGGACATGCAACACCTTCACAGTGGGGGTATGTTGAGCCTCAAACCTACACTTCTTTACACATCCTCCCAACCTCTTTTTCTTATTCATTTCCCTATTTTGCCACTCATTCCCTCCATCAATTTGCTCAAATCGTTGTATTTTAGGACTTTTTACATGGTTTTCTAATTATGCTAATGACTGTGTTTGGTTTAGAATTTTGGTTCAAGGTGCTACGTTTTCGCAGCTCACACAGGATTTACACAGGGTTTTCCGCAGCTGATCCCGGTTTCCGCAGCCAACCCCGGATTCCGCAGCTCTTTTATTAAACGCTATGTTCCAGGTGTCCTCCGGGAAGAAGAGCCACATGGGCAAGTTCGTGGAACCAAGGACATGGTGTGTGTCCCTCCAGATCATCTAAACCAGTCATCAAAGCCCGTGGTCAATGAGGAGGCAACTTCGATCAAACAGAGTTCATTGGCGGTGGCACGGCTCTGCGTGTTCTATTTTAGAGCACGTAAAGAACAGGTGACATCGTCCTCAGTTATGAAGGTAGTGGGAAACATAATCCAACAGCGGATTGAATGCCCACAATGACCGTTGCCTAGATCCAAGGACGTAGCAAGACTACGTGTTTTTATTCAGCTGTTCGAATTACTTAGATTTCGTTAAGTTAGTTCGCCTTCTGCAATTATAAATAAAGCGTCTTTGAACGTTGGACAAGTTAGTTGTTAGCTGCTGTTATATACTTTTGAACTCCCACTGTATTTTCCTATTTCATGCATAATACATGAGAAGACTGTTATTCCATTTACGTGTGTGATTGATCTTTGAAACGACTGGAGTAGGCAGAGGGCCCCTGTTTACTAAAGGCCTGTACAGTACTTTAATTTCCCGCATTTCATTTGCTTATTTCATGTATATAATGCTTTTAATTGCTGTGTTTTAATCGTTGTACATACATTTCAATTTCTGCTTGTTTACATTTCTGAACATTTTCATGACTGATTAGTGTGTTATGCAGGTTTCTTAGATGTGCCCAGGATAGTTTCATGCTTTTCTTTTGCACAACTAGTGACATGTGTGATCATCTTGTCTATGTTGCTGACCTTCTTTGTTTTGCAACCTTTATTTCCTCATTATCACTTAGTTAATTTTCATATTTGCTTTCTGTTTGTAGACATCAAGTTGTTTATCTATTGATGGTCTCTTCTTCATAACTTAATATCTTTATTAAGGACCAAAATATCACTTAGCGCAACTTGGTTTAGTTGTTCAGAAACTCACAATTTCTTGACTTGTTTTTAATTGTTTATCACATGATACATTCAGTTAAAAGGCAAGAGGTTAAGAAGAAGTTAAAGTATTTGTGACTAGTCTTTCCTTTAAGTAGATTTACTTTATTTCACATTGCTTAGTTGTTATTTGACATAGATTTCATTTGTATTTCCTTGCAGTAGCAGAGGCACTGGGCCAATGTCATTAGTCTTTTATTTGATGCCTTTACTTTCCTTTAAGCATTGATTTCATTTCAAGCTTTCTTGTAGAGTACTTTTAAGTTGTAAAAAGCACATCACAATCTCACACACTTCACTCACTTTATTTTAAGTTGTAAAAAGCACATCACAATCTCGCACACTTCACTCACTTTATTTCATCACATCACATTAGGAGAGATATACTTGAAAACAACCCTAAAAAGTTAAAAATGACGAAAGCTCAAGAAATAGTTTCCTACGTACATACAGTACACCTCACTTCATCAGTTTACGAGCCCCAGATTGACATTTAAAAGTTGCAATTTAGACATCACTAAATTGACCAAACAGAAGTCATAGGTCTGTCCACTTTTATGTTACAGGATTTAACAGGAAAAAGAGATTATTTACCTGTTAACGGACAGATCGTCAAAAAATATTTTCCATAGGAGACCATTCTTCTATTTTGTAATTAGTTTTTATTTCCATAATAAAACCAGTTGTGAAAGGTTACATTTGGGATTTACAAAAAAGACACAAATTCTCTTTAGATTTTGTTTTTTCACTTGTATAAACAGAATTCTCTTAGAAAATTGATCGTTATTATTGGAAGATACAGTTAAAGACTCTAGGCCTAGAAATGATACTAGTCTCAACCTTTTAAATTTTGATGAAAAACGACCTTTAGTGGGAAATTGTTTTATATCATTCCAATGAAAGGTATCAATAACAAAACGAAGATTCTATGTAGAAAATCTCTTTCCAAAAAACTCTACCATTGTCGTCCAGAGCTATCTTAAGGAAAAAATGACTTCCTCCCCACCTAGGAAACTACAACGTTCAGAGAATGATCCAATGATACACTTTAACTTAAAGAGTAAGAGGTCTCATCACGAGCCAGCTTATCATGATCATAGATATTATAGCTTGCTGACTTTGCCAATACTGCATACCACAACAGGGCAATGTCTCAAGATTGTTGCAATAAAAAAACAAGGGGTCTCATCACGAGCCAACTTATTCAGCAAAGTTATAAATCAAGTGAATGGCTCTGTCATAAATTAGCTACCAAACCAAGACATTGTTCTTTAAGGGTAAAAAAGAAAATGAAAGCAATAAGTGTGGATATGGATTTCTCTTTGAAAATTGTATATTTCTCTAAGTAGGATACAGGATCATTGCTGGATAACAGGTAACCCTGTCGAGGCTATAAATGTCTGCTGGCAGCAGAGGCTCTACCTATGACAAAATGAGCATATTTAAAAACTGATTTACAGAGAAGGCTTTGTTTTTATCTTTATAAACCAAGTAGTGACTGATGTAGATACAAGCACTAGCTTGAGGGAGTAAATAATCAAAGTTGATAATAGAAGAAACAAAATATTATTGATAGGTTAAAGCATAATGTACTTTGTCTTTCTATAATAAAGTTTAATTTTCTGGAAAATTTTCTGTTTTGCAAGTTTAGAAAATTCAAAAGAAAAGTAGAGATAATTGGTTCTTCCAAGTGAATCGCCAATTGTTGTGGCCAACAACAACCCCCCTTCTTATTTAGTATTATTACTAATACCAAATAAGTGGGGGCCCTTAGTCAAAAAATTTAAAAAATGAATTACTGCTTGTATTTCCTTTCTAATAAAACTTACCATCATAATCTTAGGAAAATACCCTTGAAAAATCTAAAAAGCTTAAGTTTCATGATAAGGTAAGATAAATTCACTCCTTAAGAAATATCACATCGCAAAAAGGATAATAGGATACCTCCTTACAAGCCAAATTCTAAGATTGCGTGATCGCGATGCGAGACTACATATTGAAAAAAACATATATCGCATCGCATGCATCAAAGACCACTTATGTTGAAAAACCTTAAACCGACGATATGCGATGGCACATATCGCAAAATCGCATTTCGCAGAAAACACATTAACAAAAAATTGTCATATGTCGCGCTCCAGCAATATTGCGATATTGCAATAGAGCGGCAAAGCGATATTGCAATAGAGCGGCAAAGCGATATTGTGATAGAGTGGCAAAGCGATATTGCGATAGGGCGACAAAATGATATTGTGATAATGTGCAATACAACGATCTGTGATATTGCGAAGCAAATCACAAAATCGCATCATCGCAGATTTTTCTGGCTCATTATTCAAGAAAGCTTTTTCCATAAACCGAGACCTGGTTATGCGCTTTAATGCTAATTAATGAGTTAGTTTCCAATTGCTAATGAAATATGGTTTTGTGCTTATCGAAGAGCCAATTCACGTAAGGTGGCATATTTTTTATGTCTTCGACATTTAAAGCTTTCTCATCACCTTTTCTTATCATTACTCTCACCTCACTTGTAAACTGCAAGAACGAAGAAAAGAGAACTATACAAAGCAGTATACAGGATATTATGGGGAAGAAAGGCAAGGTTCTGAGCTCTAACGACAAATAAATGACGCCCTTCTATACAGACACCGCCTGTAATAGAGACGCTGGTATTACTACTTGGGAAGGCATGCATTATCTATTTGAGGAAGAGAATCCCAAAGTGATGGAGGTTACAACTACTGCAGGCTCACAGGAGTCTTCAGAGGCATCAGTTACAGATCTTGCTTGCTTGTTCTTGCACCGAATACGGCAAGGTCCAAAATTCTCCCCTACACAGACATGGTTAACTGGGTACTGGATAGCGCTGACATCAAAAACAAACAATTTAAAACTCAGGGTCAAGGACTTATCGACCCATTCACTCCACAAGATTTGAAGCTCATGTACCACTTACCAGAGCCACGGGCGTCTTACAACAAACACTTCATAGAAAAGTTTTCTAAAGAAAATGAAGACCTGGCAGAATGCACCAAAGATTGGTCAAGGAGAGACGAACCACTAAAACGAGATAAACATGCTATGTATAGTACTGGTTCTCTCACTTCCCCATATTGCTTTACTGCTGCTATGCTCTGTAGACTTTTCAGGAAGCCAAACATTAACAAATTCTCATCTGAATGGCTACGATTATTGGATGCCGCCGTTAATGCTACTGTTATGGATTGGACTAAAATATTGTCTCACAATTTAGCCACTTTCATTTTAAATTACCGGTCTAAAAGAACTGTTTCTCATAGAATTTATCCCCCTTTCTACTTATCGGGACTTATCGGCTCATTCACTCCACAAGATTTGAAGCTCATGTACCACTTACCAGAGCCACAGGCATTTTACAACAAACAGTTAATAGAAAAGTTTGCTAAAGAAAATGAAGACCTCGCAGAATGCACCAAAGATTGGTCAAGGAGAGACGAACCACTAAAACGAGATAAACATGGTATGTATAGTACTGGTTCTCTCACTTCCCCATATTGCTTTACTGCTGCTATGCTCTGTAGACTTTTCAGGAAGCCAGACATTAACAAATTCTCACCTGAATGGCTATGATTATTGGATGCCGCCATTAATGCTATTGTTATGGATTGGGCTAAAATATTGTCTGACAATTTAGCCACTTCCATTTTAAATTACCGGTCTAAAAGAACTATTTCTCAGAGAATTTATCCCCCTTTCTACTTATCGGTGTATGTGATGGATGCAATTTTCTATGTTTCCAAGTTTCCTTTAATGGGATGGAAATGGACAACTCAGGACCCCTTACCCATTCATGTTTATCACAAAGAATTGTGGGATTCTAAGTTCACTCGATTTTTCTACAAGATTTGTCATGGAATCATGCTACCCCTGTACAAAATGTTGTATGATAAAGATGCTCCAAGATGTTCTCCTGAAGCAGAGGTAGATATACTCCCGGTTGCGAGATGGTTCTGAGAAGAACTGTTTACATATGTCAAGGTATTCGAAAGTGTCGCTTCCCCTCATGTCTTACCTTTGTATGTTCTTGATAAACTCATGGCATGAGAAATTGCTTATCAAACCTGCAGAGAAGGAGGTTTGACTAAAGATTTGAAGGACAAAAAGAAGGCTATTTGGCCACAATTTCCTATAGCCTGTGGGGCATTTTCACTATTTGATGTAGGCCATGCATTCAAAGAAGTAAGCAACATAACATGTCTACAATTGTTCAAGTTTCCAGGAAGACCGTTCGACCCTCATGACATTGCTAATAATTTCACTATCACGGTCAAAATAAAGGTGTTTTCTAAAGAAGATGATCTTTTCGATGACATGTTCCAAAAGAAAAGTATGCTTGAAGAAGTTCTGCATTCGGCCCAAATGCGATTCCCTCCAGCAGAATTTCAGCAGTTCAAGATATATAGGGAGAGGAGGTTAGCTAATATTCCTTTGGAAAAGCTACGCTTAGAACCCGTAAGGGAACCAACTCCAAGTATTAGTCTCAGTGGAAGTTCAGGCACAGATAGATCTAAATTTAAGTATGGGAAAGAAACATCAGAACATTCTAAGAGATCCGAAAGTGACCATGGTAAAAGCGAGGGGTCAGTAAGGGATACTGCCCAGTCAAAAGAGCTCCTATAGCAACAGGTGTTAACCTCTCCACAGATAGATCCTCCCCCTCTCATCGTTCAACCACCATCAGTCAGAACCGAGCTAGATAAAGAATGGGATACCTTCAATGATTTAATCAATCTTGAAGGGAAAAGCACAAAGACACATGTGAGTAATGTACAGGCAACGAAAGATATAGTCATAGGAACAATTAACAATGTGTCAGATATGGAACATATTCCAATTACCCCGTCCTCTGAACTTATACTCAAGATAGAGGAGATTCCTCCTCTTGATGTATTTTATAGTCCACAACACAAAGCAGTAGTGAGAAGACAAAGGAAGAAAAGGAAATTGGAAAACGTGCTCTCTCATGATGCAGAGTAATTAGACGTCCTATGGCAAGATCCTACTACCGATTCCATTGAAAATCTCACCAAATTATCTCAGATCGCAAGAGCATATGCCTCTGCGACCATTGATCAAGCATCTGAGGTACAACAACTATTGAAAGAGAAGGAAGACCAGATACAAGTTTTGCAGCAATAGTTGCAACAAGCCAACACCAACGACGAAGCACAAAAATAGCTTGAAAGACTACAACAGGACATCCAATGAATGCAGATAGGCTACCAGAACAGTTTGGGTGAGAAAGAAAAACAGTTACGAGATATGCAACAAATGCAAAAGGATGATCCTAAGCTTACATAATTCATCACAAAATCCATTTCCTTAAATGATCAACTACTACAGCAACATGAAGCATTGTGCCAAAGAATATCACAGTGGAACTCGTATTGCGAAATAAGTGGTAAAATCACTAATCAAGTCATGGACTTACGACATGATTATGATTTAATTGATAAACAAGTTACTTAATATTTGGCTTGGCAAGAAACAGAGGAGGGAAAAAGAGAAGGCGCACCAATTATCAACGACAATCACAAAGAAATGCTCTTTAACAAATGGGATGCGCAAATCAGGAAAGCAGAGAAAGTGGCAAAAGAAGCAGCAACGACAGCAAACAACGTCATTGACTGCATAAACGAAAATTTTCATAGGGAAAATCTGATCTCAGAAACCACTCCAGGGTATCTACTGAAAGTACAGCAATTGCAAACAGGCTAGAGACAGAAGGCTCAACAAAAGGCAGAATTAACAAAAGATTAACTAAGTTGAATTGGGATTCTTACAGGGCGTATTTAGTAAAACCACATAGCCAGTGTATGACTCTCAAATGCATCATCAATTCTGCTGAGAAGATGGCGCCAGCTCTTGTTGATTCCGTTTTTGCAGGACAGTTAAAGTCTGAAGTTGGCCAGCCAACTCTTCTCAAGCAAATGCTGAATGCTTGCAATTTCAAGGAGCAGATACAGAAATAATTAATTGTTAGTTTTAGATTCAATATTAGTATTAATTTTGCTTTATTTTTTCCTAAAAAATGGATGGTCATTTAAACCGTATCCTACATTTTTGTAATAATTTATTTTTAGATTTAGTTAGTAGTATTTAAACCCTTCTCATGCATTTAGAGAAGGGTCCTGAAATTCATGAAAAACTTGTCCTCAGAAAATGCACTTTTGCACCCTCCGAGGAGTTTTTGATGAATGAATGGAACAGGATTTATTGATATCTGCATTTAATATCTGCTACTGATGTTGCACTTTTGTACTCTTAGTAGATGTTGGATTAAGAAGAGATAAATCATTATCGCTTGAAGCTCATGAGTAGAACTAGTTATAAATGGTACTTCTATCTCTTAACTATTTCTACCTTTGTGTTAAAGTGATATTCATGTTCAGTTGTTTATATATTGATGCGTGAATGTCTGAGTTATCATTTGGCACTTTTGTACGGTGATTGCTATTTATTTATGCTTAGTGTATGAGTAGCTTATTATGCGATACGTTTTTCACAACTGTTTTGTCTAACTTTTATACGAAGTGGTTTATCTATATTGAATTCTTTTCTCATAACAGTTGAATGATCTTTATTACTGATTGTTATCTGAAATCATTTTAGATCGCATAACAGAAGGATTACACCCCGGGTTAGTGTAGACTTAGATATTTTTGTTTATTAGAATACAATTGCGTGTCATTAGATTAGAGTTAGAATTAGAGCATATCACTTAGAAATTTTTAGAAAGGAAATATCAATTCCTCACACACACACATAAATTAGGAAACTGGTCCCATATCCGCAGTCAGACCCACTATACCAAACGGAAAAGGAGTTGCTAACCAAGGTCCGGACCGGGTGGGTATCCCCCTTGTTGTAGACCCGATTTTCGGGACTTCAACGGTTTCATAACAACATTTTTCTGGATTGAAAAACTCGCGTTTCCATTTCCTGGATAGCCATAGTGTTGTGGGTTTTTCCACTTGGTTATTTCTTTAATTGGTGCTCATGTTCCTTATGGCTGTGGGTTGGAACGAATGCTTTGAGATCGCTAGAACAACTTGGGGTGAGTTACTAGCCCTAGAGCCTAGGTTGGGACAAACGTTCTGGAGCCCTTGGTGAGTTGAGTAACTAGTACTTGGAGTCGGGTTGGAAAAATGATCTGGAGCCTTGGAAGTTTGTGGGTTGAGTTACTAGTTCCTAGAGCCCTGGATAGCTTGGGTGGAGACCGATCTAGTTGGCATTAGTGATGTCCGACTGTAGAGGTGGAATCACTGTGGTTGAGGGTTGAGGTAGTATGGCCTCTGGAATCCCTGGTTGGTTTCATCCTCGTTTATTCCATGAGATCCCACATACATGCTTGGAATATGGTGCGAGGGGGATTAGATGAAAGAGAGATTTGGTTCAGCCTAATCTATGGTCGGGTTGTATGTGGAAGTCCCTGACTTGTTTGGTATTTTCTTATATTAATAAGATTTATTCTTCTACCATGATTCATGTGTACTTTTAGTAATTATATTGGTGATATTATGTATGAGTTGTTATGGTTCCTATCTTGGTTATTTTCTGGTTATAGGTTGGTTATATGATGTGTACCATCTATGGATCTCATCATGAATTATTTAGTTATTGATTGGTTGATGAATGTATAGACTAATAAGTGTTGTTGCAGCTATGTGGAGAGGGCATAGGGCCTTCTTGATGATTCTCTGGCAAGCTTATTGAATTAGTGAACACATATGCATTTATAACCTACAGGTACTATGAACACAAAGTGTTTGTCTAAATGAATAATTAGACCTCTAACTTCTTGGGGTCGTAACTTTGGCATACAATCTTCGTTTGACTATATCTCATTTTGAATATCTACATGAGGAGGCCGAGAAAAAATTGTGTGAAACATATTTGGGTACATTTTTAGTCTCTTCATTTTCCTTGAAAATGTCGTTTAGGTCCTCAAAACGGCCTCAAAAGTTTAGAAACTGGAAAACTGCCAAAAATATAAAGTTTTGTTAAATTTAAGGAAACAAAATTGAAATGAAATAGTCTTGGGTCAAAATAGGGTGATAATAGTGTGATAATGTGTCACTAGGTGTTTGCAGTCAGTTCTAAACATGTGGACCCCATTTTCCATAAGTGCATATTGAAAATCAGGTCTCACACAGTAACTCTCATCGCATGTTTACCCTAGCGAGCTTGTGAGGGAGCGGTGGTTACAGGGTGGTATCAGAGCTTCCAAGTTCAAACACTTGAACTGGATGGGCTAGATGTGATTGTTATGTATTCATGACTGATTATCTATGTGTTTATCATGCATGCATGTTGGTTATTTATCGTGATGGCCATTGTCGCAGTTGTGTTCTCATGTAGAGGTCGATGATGTTGATATATATATATATATATATATATATATATATATATATATATATATATATATAGATATATATATATATCATGTTAATTTGGATTGATTTGTGTAGACGAGAAAGCCTCCCATGAAATTCACTGAGGTATGTTTGAGTATGTTTATATTTGGTTATCTAAAATGGTATATTTGTAGGAAGAAGATCAAAGATGACAAGAAAAATGGTGGATTATAGTTCAGGTGACTTTCCTTATAGCTCAGATGAGCAGCAAAGAGATGAGTACTCTCCTGACATAGCAGATACCTTGAGAAGTTTAAAAGAAGAAATCAGAAGTTGTAAGGTAGATAATGATAGAATCATTTAGTCACAAGAAAGACTTGCTAGAGCTCAGGAAGAGAAAGCAGAGGTAAATGCAGTGATCGTTTAGAGTTTATTATAGTCGCAGAGACAGGGACATCCATGGGTCAGTTATTGTTAGGAGGAAAGGAAAAATTGGGCATATGGTAGTAGATCTCATGCAGGGCACAGGTCGGACAGGGATGATACTGTCAGAGTTAGAAGATGGAAGGATACAGCTCACATGACAGGCAGTGTTATGGATTATATTCTAGTTCTGGATTAGAGAGACAACATGGTCATCATAGCTATCCTTTATAGGAGGAGTGAGAAGCAGTACTTGTCAGATGAGTTCAACAAATCCAAACCTCCTACCTTTGATAGAGAGTTGAATAAACCAGAAGATGAAGAAGCATGGTTTCATGGGATGAAGAAGTTCTTTGAGCTGCATGACTATACAGAGAATATAAAAGTCAGGCTAGCCATTTTTAGTCTCAAAGGGAAAGTAGACATCTGGTGGGAAGATGTGAAGCATGTCAGAGGCATCAAGATAGAGGAGTTGAGTTGGCATGAATTCAAAAGACTTTTTCAAACAAAATTATTTTTCAGAGAGATATTATGACAATAAGGCTAAAGAGTTCTATGAGTTGAATATGGGATACATGACAAATGAAGAGTATACGAATAAGTTTTTGGAGTTTTTGAGGTATGTACCATATCTTAAGGATGAAAAGATAAAGGTTCAAAGATTTGTTAGTGGATTGTCATTAGCATTTAAGGATAAGATTGAGTATGATGAGCATTGGACATTAGAGGAAGTAACTGAGAAGTTTAAACATTGTCATGAGTAGTCTAAGTGTAATTTGGAACCTAAGCAAGGTTGGAAAGGTAATGAAAAGACTAAGGGAAAGTGGGATAAGAAGCAAGAAAGACCTCAAGATGCAAGTAAAGAGGAGAATACAACGCCATACAAGAAATTCAATGTAGTTGACAAATGATAGGTATTTCAGTCTTAGAAGTAGAGTAAGGGTGATGGCAAGAAGCCTTTGCAGTTTTGGGCTTGTGGGATAGATAATCACAGGAGAGATTGTCCACAACATCAAGGTGGCACACCTCATATTTACAGTGCTAAGGAGGTACAAATAGTTGAGGATGTTCGATAGGGTATTCCTCAAATTTATGCAACATTGGATAATAGGCAGGTTGATCATCAGGCATCTATTATCGAGATGAAAAGTAAGCTTTGTGAATAAGTTGTTTCTATTATGATTAACCCTGGATTTAACCATAAGTATATCAGTGACGACCTAGTGGATAAGTGTTGCTTTAATAAAGAAGTGCATGCAGAGTCTTGGTTGGTGCAGTTAACTATAGGTACTAAGAAAAGAGTTCATCATTGGGTAAGATCTTATGCATTTAAGTTTAACGGTATGTCTACATCAACGAATCTAAATGTACTTCCATTGGGATCATATAGTGTGTTGTTGGGTATGGATTGGTTGTAAATTCACATGATTAAAATGGATTGCTATGATAAGGTTATTGAGTGTCTGGATGACGATGGAGAAAGGGGAATCTTGCAATGTAAGAAGAACCCTACGATGGTGAGAATGGTTACAGGTATGCAGGAAAATCATAGTAGTAGCAAAGGGTGTGTGTTGTTTGTGAAGGAGGATGGTACTCTAAGGTTGTGCATTGATTATAGGAGATTGAACAAGGTGAAGATCACGAACAGGTACCCATTTCCACAGATTGATGACTTGTTTGATTAGTTGAAGGAAGAAACAATGTTCTTAAAGACTGATTTGAGATCAGGATATCATCAGGTACTCATCAAAGAAGAGGAAAGTTACAACATTGTTTTTTGAACTAGGTATGGACATTATGAATTTTTTGTGATTCATTTCGGTTTGACTAATTCCCCGACTACTTTCATGTGTTAATTAATAGTGTGTTGCATCATTATCTTGACAAGTTTGTGATAGTATTCATTGATGATATATTTACTTCTTCTAAGAAAGAGGAAGAGCATGCAGAACATTTAGCAACAGTGTAAAAATTGTTAAGAGAGCATCAGTTATATGCCAAGCTTAGTAAGTGCAGTTTCTTTCATACATAAGTTCATTACTTGGGACATGTTTCCAAGGAAGGCATAAGTGGACCGGGAAAAGATTAAAGCTATCATGGAATGAGAAGTGCCTAGAAATATGGATGAGGTCAGATCATTCATGGGGTTAACAGGTTACTAGAGGAGGTTCATGAGGAACTTCTCACGAATTGCCTATCCTATTACATCTTTGCAACAAAAAGGAAATAAATTTGTATGGACAGAGGAGTGTGCATACAGTTTTGAGAAGTTGAAGAAGTTGCTTACAAATGATCCAATTCTAAAGATTGTAGATCTAGATAAAGATTTCATGGTGTCCACAAGTGCTTGTATGAGTCTAGGACTTATTGGAGTCCTAATGTGGGAAGGACAGGTAGTATGCTATGAGTCAAGGAAGTTGAATGAGCACATGCAGAACTGTGTGACTCATGATCTCGAGTTAGCAGTTATCATCCATGCCTTAAAGATGTAGATACACTATCTTCTTGGTAGGAGGTTTATGTCGATGAGTGATCACAGTGTGCTGAGATACTTGTTTGAACAACCTAATCTGAATGTTGGGAAATCTAGGTGGTTAGCCATGCTTAGTGAGTTCTACTTTGAGATTAGGTACATTGAGACAAAAGAGAATAGGGTTGCAAATGTGCTTAGAAGAAGAGTGCAGGTAAATCACATTGCAGTTATATGGGATAGAATTGTAGGAGTAGATCTTGTAGGGTGGATAGCATGATGACATGTACCATCAGCTTAACCATAGGTTACAACAGTAGAGCACAAATGACCAGAATGTGGATTATCATCTCACCGTATATGGTTTGGTGAGATTTAGGGATAAGACCTATGTGTCGGACAACAGTGAGCTTAAGAATCTTATCTTTGGAGAATTTCATGTTAATATGTATTCAGGTCACCCAAAATATCAGAAGACATTGACAACAGTTAATAAATTTCTACCGTTGGTTGAACTTGAATAAAGATGTGGCTGAGTTTTTTGTGAGATGTTTGGATTTTCAATAGGTAAAGGTAGAATGTAAGCATTAAGGTGGTTTATTGTAGTTGATTTTGATTCTAGAGTGGAAATGGGAGGTCATTTCCATGGACTTCAATACACGTTTACCTAGGACATTTAGATAGCATGATTCCATCATGGTTGTGGTTAACAGTTTGACTAAGGTAGCTCAATTCATCCCAATGAAGTCTAGTAATTCAGCTAGCGAGATAGCTCAGATTTTCATTAGAAAGATAGTGAGATTGCATGGTGTTCCTAAGAAGATCGTATCTGACATAGATATCAAGTTTACTTCCAGGTTTTGGAAGGAGTAGTGTGCAGGTTTGGAGATAGAATTGGCTTTTCGTACAACCTATCATCCGCAGATAGATGGATAGACAAAGAGAGTTAACATGATTCTGAAGGATATGCTGAGGATGTATTTTATGCACTAGCAGAGGAAGTGGGAAGAGTACCTTCCACTAGTAGAGTTTGTGTACAATAATGAGTATCATGAGTCCTTGAGCATGGGTTTGTTTAAGGCACTTTATGGGTTGAGTTGTAATACTCCCATCGACTAAAATGATCCAATGAACAAGTTATTGGTTGGACTAGACATGTTCGCTGAGATGGAACAGGAAATTTAGGTTATTAAAAGGAATTTGAAAGTAGCACAGGACATATAGAAGAGTTATGTAAATCAGCACAGGGTATTTAAGGACTTTCAGGTTAGGGAGCATGTCTACTTACACATCAAACTCAAGAAGAGATCATTGAGGATTGGGTTATGTGCCAAGTTTTCACCTCGATATTGTGGGCCTTTCGAGAACCTTGAGAGGATTGGACCAGTGGCCTATAGACTTGCACTATCGCTCACAGTGAAAGGCCATGATGTTTTCTATGTTTCATTGTTTAAGAGGTATGTGAAGGATTTTGATCATGTGATTGACTCATCTCCAGGTGGAACCAGAGGGAGAATTCTAGCTAGAACCACAATGCATATTTTAGTGGAAATAACTCATGCTCCAGAAGATAATAATCAGCCAGGTTAATGTGTAGTGGAAGCACTTTGGTCCTGACGAAGCTACATGGGAGATGGTTGATCAGATACGGGCTTTATATCCCTCATTATTTGTTGGTTCAAGAAAAATGATTTTTTTTGGTATATATATATATATATATATATATATAATAATTATAAAAATATATATATATATATATATAATATATATATATATATATATATATATCAATATATATATAGTTGTAAACTTCGCAATGAGTTGTGTTATAAAGATCCAATAATTGATATGATTGTCATGTTATTCATATTGGTCATGGTTTGTAGGATGTCATTGTAAATATTGTATCGATCTATGTTATAAAGCTCCATGGGCAGTATGTTTTGTTTTCAGTGATTCCCTTATCATAAGTGTCATAGAACACTAAGGATGGTGTTCCCCAAAGGGAGGGGTTTGTAACACCACCTAGTTGGTTTTCCATGTAAATAAAATAAGACCAAGGTCATGGGACATGTATTCCAAGCTTAATTTTGGGCAAAACATAGTGATGGGTATCACTTGTGATTAATTTATGGCAATATAAATTGGCAAAGGAATTAGTAAAACCAAAAAGACAATAATTAGCATTTATTTATGAAAAATAAAGGAAAATAGGAGAAAAGAAAAATGAAGAGACACAAATTTGCATGAGAGGGAAATTGAAATAAAAATGAAGGAAAATGAAAATCAAATTATAATGTTTTTATAATTATTAAAAGAATTAATATATAAGTTAACCATACATACATTCAAAATAATATGGAACAAGATTCTCAACTATGAATATTTACTCCCACTTTATGATGGAGATTCTTAATTTGTAAATAGATTTTGTTAAAATATAGTGTGTTGATACCCTCCTGGAAATTTTGCTCTGTCATGGTTCCACCTACGTAAAAATTAATTAAAAAATCAACTCTACCTCATTTTTCGTGCCGCTCCTGGTTCCTCTCTCTGCCTGAGTGCACTGTGAAAAAAGATTTATGTAATGTTTTGCAAGTAGATCTACCAATGGTGGTCGTTTAGCACATTGGCAAGTAAGGAAAATCGTTGAGGAGGGGTCGTAGGATCAAATCCCACCCCTCCCTATTTTTATTACATTATATTTTTACTGTTTTAAACTGAAATGTATTAGGGGTCAGGTCCACATTGGGCGGCCCACCCCATATCCTCTGTAACAACACTTAAATGGCACGTTTTTTCATTTAATGGGTGTATATAAGTTAGGGTCATTTTTTATATGGTTTGGCATGGTACGTTGGTAACAGGGTTCATGTATTAATGGGGCCGCCCACTTGGGGGCCGGGCAGGTTCAACCCCCACCGGCACCCTTACCAAACTTCCATCGTCGCGTTATTAGTGTGAGGTTTTGGGGGTGTGGGCCAGGTCCACCGGATGTGACCCATGCCCACCCCATTTATATATGGTTATGTTGTGTTGATTGGGGTCCGGCAGGGTCATGGCTGCCGGCCCATAAAACTGCTTTTTCCGTCATGTAATGGGGTTGGCTTTGGGATCCTATGGGGGTCATGGCCCATCGGCCAAGTTTAAATTTGGTATTTTGGTTTGGGAGGGTGGGGGGGTGGCAAGGGTGGTGCCCTGCCACCTCATAATTATTATTATTTTTTTTTCTAATAATAGGACATTTTTTTAATTTGTCTAACATTAGGGTTATTATAAAAATTGAAGAGGCAACAATTTCACCCATTTTCGGGAGCTAGGTTTCATGCCTCGGGGTCAGTCAAATTGTAGGACACTTAAACCTGGCCCACAGCGCAACTTTGACCAAAACTTTGACTGATTCGTTCTCCCCCATACCAGCTCGAATTGATGAACCATTCACACCACCGCGATCAGGACAATGAGATCCACGCTCTGGTCCTAGTTCGAAAACATTCTGATCACTTTTATTTTTGAGATTCCATAAACCCTCTTTGTCATGTGTGTCTCTCTGGAGCCACCTGGATCAATGCATGTGTAGGACTAATCAATTAGCTACATACAAAGAAATCTGCAATCCAGACATTATGTTTCAAATAAAATATAATTGCAAGGATATGCAATTTAATAAAATTATTTAAGATCCATTATAAGCTTGTTAATGCATATGGGTGATGTGGTGTCAAATTGAAACAATAGATCAATGATCTAGGAAGAGACTGAAGCGGAAATTTAAGCCCTAATACAACCAACTCCCTGATCATATTCCTTGTGAGGTGACTAATACTTGGACAAAATTGATCTTAAAGTTCCTTCTATATACATTATTACAATATGCAGTTAGCTTATTGATCATCTTACAAATTATTTGTATGTCTAGAAATTTAAGAGCTGACATTTCATTACCAACCTGCTTAGATCAATTTATAATATTAGAAGAAATCTTGACCATGTAGGCCGGTGGTTCTGGTTTTTACGGAATCTTTAGTACACTATGCAAGTGGTGATGACTTTAATAAACATGGCTTTCTTAACTACAAGATTCTTACAATAAACTTTGTGAGTAGCCCAACATGTTTTTATTCATAGCCTGTTTAAGGGATCAGATTGTTTTTAGCTTCCTCCAATAATTAGACCACAGATATTTACATGTAGGAACCACTCTCAAGTATGCACACTTTCTAGCCTCCTTCCAAGCATAATTTTGTTCAGTCGAGTACTAATATTTATCCCTTTACATGTGGAGGCCCTCAAGTATGCACACCTTCTAGCCTCCTCCTAAGAGGAATTCTGTTTAGTGGAGTACCTCCTTTATAATGGATTTTGTTTAGTGGATTACCTCCTCCTTTATGGTGCTCCAGTCGACTAGGGGAACTAAAATGCTCTATCAACTAAGGGCACTAAGAGAGATAACATTTCCTTTAGCTCTAGATCGGTGAAGACTATATGGACCATTCCCCCTACCCAGGGACCTTAGAGATGTTTCCATCCTGGATCCCTTACTTGCAGGGCCTAATAGATCACCTTAACAACAATAATGAGTTATAGTGTCCCAACAATATCGCCAGAAGGCGTGATGGAGAAACCGCTGAAAATCCATGGGAAAAGGGATCCTCTTGAAAGCTCATCATGGGCTCTACGTTCTAAAATTTGAATTTTGACTATATAAACCATTCACCATCTGAGCCTTAACTGGATGGAGTTAATATTTTTTTGGACTTGTATAATGAGGGGACAAGGAGCAGGCCGACAACCAGTAACTATGAGTACACAATGCGCATGCCATCCTCTTAATAGAAAACTTTGGCTTCTCTATCGCCAGAAGCTGTGATGGAGAAAACGCTGAAAAGCCAAAGTTTTCTGTTAAGAGGATGGCATGCGCATTGCATACTCATAGTTACTGGTTGTCTGCCTGCTCCTCGTATCCATGTGACCACTCTCTTCCTGCTAAAACCGCAATGGGTGCCTCTTATCTTGAAGCATGCCTTACAATTTAAATAATTCCATGTTGTGGCGGTTTATGGTTGAACTGTTGTGGTCATAGGTGTTCAAATTCAAATTTTATTTTAAGAGAAAGTATATAAATATATTTTTTCATCATTATTGCATCAAAAGTAGTAAGGTGCTTTACAGTACAGTATGGGGAGATGATGTCACATAACATTATATAATGTTTCGTGACTTAAAATAAACAAATACATATACATTTAGATGACAAGAGTCTAAAAAAATACATCAAGATAGATCCGTCTTAATGTAGAACCATATTTTTCAATGTGTCCCATTTATAATTTCTTAGTAATTAATGTCATAAAATAATTCATTTTTATTCAATTAAATAATCATATTTCAAGCACTCCCTAAAAGTGGATAATTTTCTTATGAACTAATACCACCAAGGAATCCGCTCATAGTTTCCTTGGTCTAGCTTGAAATTTGGAATGTTGAGATACTAGGGAGTAAGGTCTTAACAACTTTATTGTGCATCCTTCATTGATAATTGTGAAATAAGTACTCCACCTCTTTATTCCCATGATAAAATGACTTAAATTAGGCAAGTTAGTCAAGCCAAGCATGTCTACTCTTTGATAGATTGGTGTTGCCAAACTATCAAGCTTCCTTATCCAACACATTCTATAAGGAGACTCAACATCTCTCTTGGGAATGAGTGGGTACATTGAAGCACCACTACCTATTCCAATACAACAAAGTGAAAGCCTTCTAACAAACTATGCACTTTTTCTTGGTATGAAGTGCGTAAGTAAAAGCACCACTACTCATCTCAAACAATGAAGTGAAGTCTCTTGATTATGTTGCACACCCATATTTTGGTAACTTGGTAAGTCGTTTCCTTATCTCCTTCACATGTGTGAGCCTCTCATACACACATCAAGTAGATTGACAAGACATATATAACATAATTCAAATCAAAATTCTTAAGTTCACAAGCTTCCCTCTATGGGTCTCACTTTAGACTCCAAACCTAGAGTTCTCCTAGATTGTCAATCATCAAAAGTTACCTTCCATGAACCTTATTTCCGAATTCCCAACTTGGAGTTATTCTAGATAATTAATAACCTATTATTTGCATCATCAAGATCAATGAACCATAACACAACATATGCATATGGGCATGTAAGATAAGAAAACATCATCATATGAGGTTGATGTCAATTAGGCTTCCTCAACCTTCCAAATGTTTAAACAACGATGGGTTATGGAGCTCTAACTAACCTACAACAATTCACACTTTCTCAACAACATCAATGATAATTTATTATCATATAATTGATTTTCAAGTCATAAATAATATTAATGATCAAGTCATCCTAGGACAAACATCTAGGTCATAGACATACATTAGTGATCAAGTGGTACAAGGACAAACATCAAGGTAATAGGAAAACCCAAGCTAAGTAACATGGGGCATCGCAATCATGCTCTACAACACAAGTACATATTTTGAAAGATTCAATGAAATTATGCTCCACAAGATAATGAAGTATTTCCAAAGATTTGATGGGAGAGCTCTATGCTTGACATGAAAAGATTTAAAGGCATATATTTTCTCTCTCATGCCAAAATTCCCCTCTTG
Organism: Pinus taeda; assembly: GCA_000404065.3. Lineage (NCBI taxonomy): Eukaryota > Viridiplantae > Streptophyta > Pinopsida > Pinales > Pinaceae > Pinus > Pinus taeda. The sequence continues at coordinate 11,744 of APFE030441166.1, read as the reverse complement.
TTGGTTTTAAGCCCTCAATTTTTTCTTGGCAAGTTGAATTCCATAATTCTATACACATTTAATAATATCACATGTTTTCTTTTATGTTTTACATCATCTACTATGCCGACATATATATTTATGTAAAATGTCCAATCCTATGTCCTCTACTCGGCCCTAGGCCTTTAGCACCCACTAAAACCTTTACAATATAGTGTTTATACACACCAACCCACATAAGTAGAGCCCCTAGCAAACATGTTGAATGCATACAGTATTGCGTTCTCTTATAGATATAATCTAGAGGATCCAAAATAAGGCATTACCTTTTTCATGCCCCAGTTTTTCCTCTTGTCAGTTCAAAGCCCTTAATTTTCTTGTAGCAAGTTGAATTCCATACACATTTTTAATTATATCACATGTTAAACAACCATTTCATTAATTGTTTGGACTAATTTTAGTTTTATGTCATTTATGGATAGGTCAAAATTGATGTTTCTAAAGTGTGAAATTAGGATTACTAAAGTGAAAAATCTAGGTCTACATGTGCCAATAACAAATTCCATTTTTTTTTCCAAAATTGGATTTAGAAAGTGCAAAATAAGTTTTGAAAATGCGAAATAAAATTCAAAAAATGTGAATACACGATTACCCACTTTAAATTTCCTTTCATTGTGATGTTGATCAACTTATTGTTTCACCTTCTCTTGTGCTATAACTAATTTATCCTTCAATGGTTGGAGAGCCTCTTGTTTGTGTTCTATATTATATTGCACGTCATAAGCCCTAGCTTTTGCACTTAGTGGCAATATGAATAATGGAGGATGAATTCATAAAGTGCCATAAATGGGGACATTTTGAATGGAGAATGAAAGGAGGTGTTATACTACCATTTTGCTAAGGGTAACCACATGACCAATTTTATATGTTTATCATATGCAAAGAAACAAAGATAACTTTATAGACACTTAATTCAAAATATTAATTCATATATTGGATTGAGGATATTAAAATGAGCTATGGGCTAACTGAGTACCACAACAAGAAAATAGGAAAGTCCAAAAATTACCTATAAAAATTGGATTTTTTTCACTTGAAATAATATTGGGGTTTCCATGCATCTTCAAAACTATTTCCATGAATGTTGTAGTTATTGTACTTGCTTTAAAGGAACAGGAGATAGAGCAAAAGTGGACATACTTTGTGAGTCAAAACACCAAAACCATAATGAAATCCATTCCTTCAGACTTTGGTATAATTGTAATAAAGTCCATTATGGCCTCTTCCCAACACTCACTTGGTATGGAAAATGGTTCTACTAGACTTGGTTTCTTTATTATTCCTCCTTTGTTTTCTTGGAAAACCAAATATTTTGGTACTAACTTGTGAATTCTTACATAAGTTTAGCCAATACGCTATAGTGAATCATTTTTCTACATTAATTTATCTAATACACTAGGTTCCTATTATAGTTGTTGAATAAAATTCCATGCCTTTTAGTTCTACTGGCATTCTATCCTTGCCTCTTCCACCCAATCAACTTTTAATCAAATTCTATGCTTAGTACCAAGCCATTTCTTGATTATGATTCTCTAATCGAAAAATGTACTAAGCCCTTTCTTGATTATGTTTCTCTAATCAAAAAATGGTTGTTGTTTTAATCAAATGTTATGCTTAGTACCAAGCCCTTCCTTGATTATGATTCTCTGATCCAAAAATGTACTAAGCCCTTTCTTTCACCTCCAAGTTATCGATGTGGATTTTACTACTGAAATCAATTTAATCTCCATCTCCTATGCCCTAATTAAATTGTCACAAGCTTGCATTTCTTGATTTTTCAACTGTGTGTTTTTTCCAAGGAGGAACAAGCTTTTGTCTTTTTCTTCAACTTTGCTTTCCTTCACCCCAAAGTTACCCGTGCGAATTTTACTATTGAAATCAATTCAATCTCAGTCTCCTATGCCCAAATTAAACAATCACAAGCATGCATTTCTTGAATTTTTGAATATACTTATTAAACTACCACCAACTTGCATTTCTTGAACTTTCAAATAAAGTAGTCATTTGAACTTTCAAAAATGTCTTAATTTAAACATTATATAATTTATATAATTTTGGTTAAAACAAAACCATTAAAGACTTATAGAGGTAAGATATTAACGATGGATGCTGCATAAAATAATCTCTTCTTATTCATTGGAAAATAGTTTTAATTGTTATCAAAATGATTTTTATATATTCGAAATGGCCATTTTAATTTTTTACTATAAAAAAACATTGTCCATGATAGATAAGTCACCACTAATACAACCGACAATCATGAAAAGCTTAGCAATATGCAATTTTGAGTCAAACTTCCCTCGAGGTACATTCCTACCATAAATATCCACTCATTTCCAAAGTTTTGAGATAAAATATTACATAACGCATTTTGGATTGACCAATAACATATAATTCATATAATTTTTTATCTCTACATTTGTTTTGCATAGTACTTTGATATTTATTTCTACTCTGCTTTAATTTCCTTCTACAGGGCCTTGTGTTATTGCTTAGGATGTCATTTAATTTAACTAAATTTATGATAACGGTATAAATTTTGCCTTTAGTTCTTCAATACTAATTTTTTTAGTGAGATTGTAAATTTTAATTAAATTATTTATAGTATAGTATCATTTATAAAATACGTTGTTCCCTAATCATATAAGTTTTAATCTAGAACATTGATAATGCATATTGCTTATAATCATTATCACTCTTAATATCTATAATTTTGCTTAACACTTATCATTTTATTGTACACTGACACACGGTTCGCTTGCCTATGCAGAGCCTAACCCGCACAGTTTATAGAGAACAAAAAAATTCATTGTAATTTTTTTTCGTGGGTGACTGGAAACCTTTAGTGAATTACCTTCACCTCTACAATTTTTTTCTAGATAGTTCAAATTATTTAATTGTTTTACTAATCAGTATTAGTAGGGAAGTTACTTTTCCTTTACTTTAAAATTTTTACATTTCACACATAGCTTAATTAAGGGGAAAGTAAGTGGCCATAATCCACAAATCTTTTTCAATTTGTTTTTCTATTTTACCCAAGTCACATAGCTTAATTAGCAAAGGAGTAAGCGGCCCATAATCCACACATATTTTTTACTAACCAAAGCATTTTTACTTCATTAGCATTGGGACTAGGAACTGGGTGTTATTAAAGAAAGGGATTAGCCCCTACTTCCCTTGTGTCTTTTAGACGATCCTGGGCTTGCATCTGAAATATTTCTCAAAACACTCAGTTTTCCATCTCCCTTTTTAGGCTTACATAGTGTAATAGGAAGGAAGTACGTGGCCCATCAACCACACATTATTTTCTTTGCAGGTAAGGAACAAACATAACTTAGTGTAAGTAGATGATTTTGTAAAGGATCATCGCATATCCACATCACTAAAAACTTTGTATGTCCACTTTGTCACTTGCACACACATTGCACTACACACACTAAGCTACTCTAAACTTTGAACAATTGGAATTAAGTTTAAGGACCTTTTGTACTTAGTTTATTTAAGCTTAGTTTTTCACACCATAAGTGAAGGAAGACACCTAAAAGAAATCATAACTTGAACAAACTAAATTTCCCCACATGGGCCACAAAATAATTTATAGTTTAGGTTAGGACAATTGGGGGTAGGCATCTAATAAGCCGCCATGGTCATGTTACATTTTGAAACAGAGAAGTTGTATTTTAAGGTGCTTCAAATCCTTCAATCATCCCATGGAAAAGACTACCCGGGCAGCATAGAGACCCGATTCAGAGGGGGTTCGGCTTAGGCTCAATGTGTGTGGTACTATATGGGGCTATCCGGCCTATATATTGCTCGGTACTGATAACTGATTAGCAAGAAGCTAAAGACTCGACTACCGCCGTGAGACGAAGGTATCCTATTGGCCACATTTTAGGGCATATTTCCCTATAGGTGGAGGTGTGGGAAGCATTAAAGCCTTATTCAATACCTTGGTTGATTCTTTTGGCTGCTGGAAGCGTCACTAGTTCTTTCGAGACGTAGCCCCGGTACCCGTCATAAAAGATATCTCCACAAGGCCCAGTTACTTGTACAGTGGAAAGGACTAATAGGTCTTCATAGGACCTTTTATCATACGCAAAACAAACTAAAACCATTTTACTTATTTGATTGATCACATAGCTTAACTTAAATGGAAATTAACCATTTATTTTTCACTTTGTTTTATGTATGTAATTTTTTTTATACATATGCCTCTCCTCAGCACAAAAGTGACACACATTCCATTTTAAGAATACATAAATACCTTACTTTTTCATATTAAGAATAATAAGACAATGATACACAAAACATTCCAATTCTTGTGTCACCTGAATATACATTAAAATAAATTCTACAAATAAAAATTGAAACGAAACATTTAAGCTTAAGAAAAAAATAATTTTAAATAATAAAAATAATTAATCAGATTATAATTAATTAAAATAATTGAAACCATTAACTATATTTAATTCACTATAATTATAAATTCTAATTACTTATAAATAATGCTTCATTTTTGTCCATTAGCTATTGTGGAAATGTAATTATGATTGTAAAATACTATTATTAATACCAAAACTTAATAACTTAATCAAATTCAAATTATCCATTAAAAAATAAATGAAAATAAGTTTAAACTTACTTCATAATATATCTCCTAGGATTTGAAATATGTTCCCAAAATACTGTTGTTAATATCCAATTGTAAACTTTGTTATACTAAAATAAAAATAATAAACTTACTCGTCATTGAGATTTTCAAATTTGTTACCAAGTGCAATATAACCGGTTATGGTTTATTAAGTTTTATGTCTTAGGAGCCAAAAGAGTGTTCTCAACGTTTTTTATAAGTGGAGAAAGAGATATGGCTAACACAATTTAAAAAACACAGACATATTGAATAAATAACCTACCAAATTGGTCAAATGAAGTGACAAAAATAGGACTACAATTCTCATAACTAAAAAATTTAGTTGCAAAGCTTATGTTTGGTTAGAAAAGTTCAAAATAATAAAACTAGTAGAACCTTATAAATGGGATGACTAATAAATATTCATAGACATGAATTTGTAATTAATAACAAAACACATATTTTACTATATCTCATATTATTAAGATAAAAAAAAAACATTTAAAGTAACTAAATTATCATTTTATTTTAAATTATTATTATTACTATTAATTATAATGTAAACAATAATCATTTAGATTTTGAAATTTGTTACTAAATGATATATAACCAGTTATGGTTTATTAATTTTTATGTCTTAGGAGCCAATCCAATGTTCTTAACATTTGTTTATAAGTGGAGAAAGAAATATAACTAACATCATTTAAAAAAAGCATTGTATATTGAATAAATAACCTACTGAACTCACCAAATGTAGTGAAAGAAGTAGGACTATAATTCTTAGAAGGAGACATGCCTTTCTCTCGATTTATATATCAAAGTATAAATTTTACTTCCAAAGCTCGTGTTTTTGAAAAAAAATGTTTGATTAGAAAAGTTCAGTAAAGTTAGTGCAACCATATAAATTAGATGACTAATAAATATATAGACATCAATTCATAATAAATAACAAAACACACTCCTTTAATATATCTCATATTATAAAAAAAAATAAAATAAAATAAAAAAAAAAATTAACTAAATTATAAATATTTATTTTAAATTCCTATTATTATTATTAATTACAAAAAACAAGTAATACAAAAATTATAACTATATACATTTAGAAAAACAGGTGACAAGGTTTTTAGTCATGGAGATTCACACTCACTTTACCATGGAGATTTTCTAATGTAAATAAGTTTTTTTACAATATCAAAACTTATCAATACTACATGACCAAAACCCATAACTTGGTTTATATGACACTTGGTTATGTGGCATTTTTGTTTAATTAGTCATTTTAATTAAAAAGACAAAAAGAACATAAAAATTCTAGAATATTAAATCCTTACCATTAATAATTATTAATGATTCAATTAAAATTCTAAAAACTCTACTAATTTTATTAACTCACTAATTAGCATGTTATAAAGTGGGGTGGTGGGTGATAGAGGGGTCATTACAGATCCTATAGGATTAATTGAAAGTGTTTTTTTTGGGTTCTTGATATTTCAATAATTAATTATGTTGAATCTTGTGCACTATTTGAAGTTTTTAAGGCTTCATTCTACTTTGGTTTTCAAATTTTGAAGGTGGTGATGAATTTTCAGAATGTAACGAGGCGTATGGTTCACATTACTCCATTGAACACTCTTTTGGCTCTAATACTAAAGTGGGTGAAGGAGGTATCCAAGACCTCTCTAGGGTTAAATTCTTGGATACTTGAAGGGAGAATAATGCTTTGATCAATATATATGCAAATCAATGCATTAGTACCAAAAGAGAGGGGGGATTGATTATTAATGATAAGTTGGGTATTTACCACATTCCCTAAGTTTCTCATAAAGTACAAGACATGTATCTCTCATTTATGGAGGCACACAATAAATCTAATAATCATATTGTGGGGCATGTAATGTGAAGATACCAAAATCCCCTCATTTCTTACATGAGAAACTATTTGGTTCCACACAATTTTGATTTGGTGAGAGGTTCCACCCTGTATTCTTTAAGGATGATGTGTATAAGCTTTGGCTTTTTAGCTAGAGGAACTAGATTGCAAAATGAGGTGTGGTTTGGTGAGTCGTGTCTTTCTGAGCTAGTTGATCCTATTCTATCCTAGTTGAGTCCCTATTGTATTCTATAACATTAGTAAGTCACCACCACTGTGTATTTTTTTCTCAAAGAAGATTTAATAGAGGGGATTTCCTCTTGTCTTAATTCACAATGTTTTTTTAGTGGTTTTACTCTTGATATTGGGGGTTTTTTGGGAGGAGGTTTTATGTATCTCCCTTTCATCCCTATTTGAAGGGCACCATTAACGCACCATCTCATGCGTTAGTGTTAGGAATTCCCTTTGACCCCTTCCACCTTAGTGACTCATCACAATTCGCCCCTTAACAATAACCTGGTGGCACCACCTCCACAAAGAATTCATATGTCATACATGGTTAGTCTAAATTTGTCATAAATATTTAAGCTTATTAATGACCCAATATCTTATGATCTTACCTATCATACAATGTCATCTAAGATCCCCTCAATATTACTTAATCCCAAAGTGGTTTATGTGAAAAGTATAAAATATTTACCTAAAAATGAGACATCCATGCTTAGTACGTTATGCATTAATCAAGACCACAATATTTACTCAAATTAAATTATTTTCAATGCAATTTGTATGGGTATTTTAAGAATGACTAAGTGGGAGAGGATTAATGAGTTGGAAGTTGAAGACTTGGAAGATATGACACTATTTTCAGCAAAAGACTTAACATGGACGGAGATTGATGGGGACCAAGTTGTAGTTATTCCATATTGTCGACTTGATGATTTCATAAGTGGAGAGGAATAAAATGAAAGTGCACCCACTCAATTTCTTCTTAAGTCTCATCGAAGTCAAAAAGTAGAGAATATCAAAGAAAACTATTACTCAACATATCTAGAGTACGTTGTGTGAGTCTCTATATACTTTTTCAAGATATGTATATTTTTTTCAATATGAATAAATATTATATCTAATTTGTAGTTAATTTTTTATTTACAGTTATTGGTGTGCATATGGTACACAATCGAAAAATAGAATTAGGAGTGCATCCTCATATCAAAAGACAGACCGCAATCGACATGAAAGTATTAAAGTTGGTTGCCAATGTCACTTCTTTGTGTGGCTACTTCAACTTAGACCATAAGATGTTGTAATAATATATACTACATGTAGGCATATTGATAAATGCAATGTTATTTGTCATGGGACAAATGCAATCGGTAGGCCTATGAGATTCAATTATGCACCACATTTAACAAGGGATATGCGATCTAGTGTCCAACATTTCATTCAAAGAGGTTTGAATGTTTCAATGATATGGGACAAGTTCATCTCTGATGTGAAGGATGTATCTGGTGAGTTATACATAGAGATATCTCGAGATACATACATGACAAGACAAGATATATTAAACATTTACAATGATACCATAAGGCTAGAGTATGTTAAAGATCAAAGTGATCCAAACAATGTAGAATGCTAGTATAAGGAACACCCTGAGAATTTTTTCTTCTACCAAAAACAAGATCTTGTTGAAAATATCCCTTTTATCATAGGCATACAAACAAAGTGGATGTGTTCAATGATGCTGAAATACTCTCACAATAATATTATCTCAATGGATTCAACATTTAGTACAAATAAGTATGGGGTGAGTACATATTTATCCTAAACCTGATTCATTTATTCAACCTCATATTAATGCATGTATCTTATATAAATATAATTATGCACATTTTTTGTAATGCAGTATCAACTTTACACCTTAATGGTTTTCGATGAACATCACAATGGGGTTCCAGTAGCTTTGTTGATATCATCATGCAATACTATAGCTGATCTTTTTAAATGTATGTTGGCCTTATTTGCAATTGGAAACAAAGAGCGACCAGGTTGGCATGTTCTTGCCTTCATCACAGATGATGCTACTACTTAAATTGAAGCGTTGAGGTGACGTGTTTATTATTTTTATAAGAGGCATAAAAAATATTGTTAATGTATAATCTCTCTAAAAATTATGTTATTCCAGGTCTTCAATTAAGTGTACAGTATTGTTATGTGTGTGGCATGTTCGTCGTGCATGGTTGAAGAATGGTGGAAATAAGGTCCAAGGAAGGGAAACCAAATATGCATTTTTCGTGGTTTAGGAGAAATCATGCACACGTGTAAAGATGATGAATCTGTAAAAAAGGAAGTTGAAATCTTATTTGAAGAATTCAATGAACAAAAAAGGTTTTTGGAATTTTTTAAAACTACTTGGTTAGCCAACAACAAAATATGTAGGATTCTTATTGGTGGTTTTAATGACTCTATTTTTCATGTCATATGTATACTTATTAATATATAGCTAATAAATTTCTTTCTACAGATATGTGGGTGAAAGTATACAGAAAATTTCCATATTCCAATCAAGATATGAATAATGCAATTGAATCTTACCATTCGTATATCAAGGAAAGGTACCTAAGTGAGAAGAACAATGCATGCTATAAAAGGGTTGATTGGTTAATCTATGTTTTGTTGACAAAGGTTATATTATATTATAATCATATGAAACGTTTAAAAGAAGTTGGTTATGTACGACCCAGAAAAATCCAGGAACAATTGAATTCATCCAAGTGTAGAGCTAAGAAAATCCCAAATGAAGATTGTGTGCCTAATGAAAAGAGTAATGATTATTGGGTTCGTAGCCAAAATAAGGATACTCGTGACATTTGGTACAATGTCATATATAAGGGTTCTAATCTACATTTCTGCAATTGCAATTGGGTCCTGAATGGAAATATCTGTAAACATGTATTGAAAGTTGAGATGTTGGTAACTAACACTATTTTGGGTGAAAATTTACTACCTGGTGTCACTAATCCCACTACAGAAAGGCCTAGAATTTTATTTGATTTGAATGAAACACCTATATTGGGCCCAGAAATCCAAACATAGCTTCTGCCATGCTTTGATTCTCCTCCCAATCTGAATTACCATAATGAAACAAGCATTGATGATTTATAGAATTTCTCATATAATGTTGAATCAACCAATGTACGACAAGATAGTGAATTCTCTGAAGATGATGAGATGAAACATGTTAACTCATCAACTCATGAGAAATTGAGATCCTTAATACCTACAAATTTGGAACAGGCATATGCATTGAATAACCTGGTAGAAAAAGCATGTCAAGAATATGACAAAATGTTTTTCAATACTATAACTCCATCCAAGATCACTACCAAGAGAAAACATAGTTTCTTGAGTCGAGTCAATAAAAAAAGGCGATGTGATCGCAAGTCAAAATCAAGGACAGATAAACTACAATTTGAAAGGGTTGGACGAGTTCATGCAAGAAAAAAACCATGGATGAACAATTGGAATTATCTTCACAAAAACAAAGAAATGTGGACCACATGCCTCAGATAATGCAAGATTCTATTATACCCAAAATTGGTATGGAAATTTCATGTTATGCATTGTTTTACATTAAATTCGATATATTATCATGTTCAATACATTTGCATAACTATATGAACTTTTTTATTGTTACAGCTGAGGGACCCACATCTCACAACATTCCAAATTGTCGAAATCATTTATTTGATGAACATGCTATTGAAAAAAGATTTAACATTGGGAACAATTCTTCAGCCATTAACATCCCAATTTCCTCCCCAAGGGTGCTCCCCCATATTGTACAACCAATGGGGATGTATCATCGCCCACACCCACCACCTTTTTCCTTCATAAATTCTTCCATTCCTATAACCACCTCTGTAATACCTTCCCAATGCTCACCCCTACCTTTTAGCCATCCACCATTCTCATTGTTTCAATGATCCACCCTTAACATCCCAATTTCCCCCCCTAGTTTAATCCTCCGGCCTACAGTGATTCCCACTATCGTACAACCAGTGGCGACGTATCATCGCCCTGTTGGGTCCCTATAATACTAGTGATTACCCCATTACTATTGTAGTTGTACCCCTTATTAATATTTTTGTGCCCTTATTGTCCCATATTATTATTACTGTGCCCCATAGAATCCCTCTATTGTTATTTTTGTGGCTTTATGTTATTATTGTTAGGTCGGCTGGGTTATATTGTGACTCCTTAGACTCCTATATATAGAAAGGAGGTTTATCAATTTGAATCATCCAAGAATTGTTCATTTATGTAATGTAAGGAGGTTTCCCCTCAAAGAGCTGAATTCTAAGGCATTGATCTATCTTTTCTATCTTTTTTTGAGCTAGTTTCATAAATTTGGTATCAGAGCTTTGGATTCTAGGGTTTCGCTGCTCCAAACAGGTCATCGTGGAATTTTCGCTATAACGTTTTTTCTGCGATGTTTCAGAAGCTAAAAAAACCAATTTGAGAATACATCGCATAGAATCTCAGGTCCGAATTTCAGAGCTTTTTATGTTATATTTTCGGAGATATGAACTGAGGAAGTTGGTTCTTTTGCAGAATCCTGAATTACATTCAAAACAAGTGACCTGGGGAAATCATCATAAATTTCTCTCTGCGCATCCGATTGAAATTTCATAAGAAGGTATAGAAAGAGGACGGAGTGTAGTTTCTTGTATATATTTTTCAAAGCCAAAGGTCAAAACAGGGACACGTGGCACGTCGTACAAGTTCGTTCTACTGAATTAGTCTTTAATCAGGTCACTGTGGGAGATTTGGCATAACTCTTCATTGGTGAATCCAATTGGGGTCCAACTGGTGGCATTGGAAAGAGGACATAGAGGGCTACCGCAAGTCAAAATTTCAGAACTGGATGATCCTAAATTACAGAGATACATTAGAGGCAATATCGAGCTCCTACAAAGTGAAAAAATGTGTGTATATTTTTTTAAATGTTTGCTTAAGCTTGGTTTGAAAATTTATTTTGAAGGAATTCAAAGGGCATAGTGAATAAATATTATCGGTAATTGATGCCCCGAAGAAAGAAAATGGAAACACCTAGTAGGCGACCTGAAAGCTCTAGCATGACTCATGAAGAAGAGGAAGAAATGCGACATGATATATCAAAATTATGAGACCAAGTGCAAC
>APFE030441153.1:15845-20337 GCA_000404065.3 Pinus taeda | reverse complement strand
AAACAAGAGCGTGTTCGAAGGCTACCTGGCGTATCTTCAGACTCCGTCTAAGACTTATGAAATAACACACTCAATGAGCAAAGATTTAGATGTTCTCCCCAGTATGGTCGCCAATATGTTAGCGCTTGGAATTCACCTAGGCTGAGATAGACAAACTCTCAAGGCTACATCAAACCATTTCACCTCGTAGCTAGCCCTACGAGGTATGAGAAGGCTCTCTCGGGTCAGATTTAGTAGATCTTTCAATATGATGGGTTGACCCAATTAGGAATAAAGATTTTAGGCTAGTAAATTGATTAAGGGGAATTGATTTAAAGATTTTTGGTTTTTTGGTGGCAATTGGAGGGGTGCAATTCAGGGTGCGGGGATTGAGCTCAGTTTTTGCAGGGGGATCTTTGGGGCAAGGTAGGAGTGAGCGCTGATGCCTTAATCTGAGATGGATGATCAGGGATGATAGAGAAGGAGCTAAAAAGGGAAAACAACCATTTGAGTCCTCTCTAGATAGTAGAAAACATAAATTTTGAACAAACTAAAAAGCTGAGCATGTCAAAGCATGAATTCAAACTTTACCACTTCATTTGTCCAAATAGAAGCAAAAGAGAGATGTGGAATACATAAACAAACTTACAAGAACATGTAGAGAACACACCATCAACGCAACAATCCACAAGAATCCACAATGATGTCTGCAAAACCCTGGCCTTCCTTTTCTGTAAATTGCAGAGATAGATGTACAATATACAATAAAGCTTTCTCCCACAAGAGTCCAACCTTCCAACCTCTCAAAATGACTAAGAAAACACATAATATAGGCAAGCTAACCTCTTCCCTTGCCTCTAGGGGTCGAGCTCATCCTTCTAGGAGCAGTTTGAACTAATTCCAAACTAAGCACTAGATAATAGGCAGCTCAACAACTTGCCTCTATTACTTAGCTAACTGATTCATGCATTAATTATTCACTTTTTTACATCAAGGAAGCTTCTAGAAGGGTAAAGAGAGATAAAATCTATCAAAGTGCCATGAAAATATTACATTTATCCATCATCTACAAGTAAAAATGGTCAACCATAGTCAAAACAATGTTTTTTGACAAAAAAGGTCAATTCTGGCAAAGCTGGCGCACACGGTCGCGCCCCCTGTAGTTTAGGTCGCGCCCCTTTGCTGCAACTTGTGAGTGGGTTCCACTGGTCCAAATCAGGTGCAAGATGGCTCATTGGAAATCTTGGTCTGTCTACGTTCCATCCCAAGTGGAATTTCGGCATTTGGAGTTGTTTTGCCCCCTCAAAAACCATTTCTCCCAAGGTCACTTTCTGCAATTCTGGCAAAGCTGGCGCACACGGTCGCGCCCCCTGTAGTTTAGGTCGCGCCCCTTTTCTGCAACTTTTGAGTGGGTTCCACTGGTCCAAATCAGGTGCAAGATGGCTCATTGGAAAGCTTGGTCTGTCTACTTTCCATCCCAAGTGGAATTTCTGAATTTGGAGTTGATTTGACCCCTCAAAAATCAAATCTCCCAAGACTGGTCAAAAAGTGCCAAATGAGGCTGCCTGAAAGAAGAGTGTTGTTGAAGTCAACTTTTGAATGCCTTCCTCAACCCCAAATTGAGCTCATGATAGCGCATTGGAAATATATATTTCTCTAGTTATCATTTTACCAATCAATCAAATCATTTGGCCAACAAAGCTAGGAGAAAACTTGATTTTCCAAAGGTCACTTCAGAGGTGTCTTTGATTCTCCCGAGGAAACGATATTCTTGACATTCCTCTCAAACCATGACACCTGTGTAAAAATTGAAGGAGGTTTTTCGTCTTTGGCATGTTGTGGACAAAAACCTCTCTCAGTTTCCCAAAATTCATCTTTTATTGCTCTGAAGAATCATTTGAGTGTGACTTGTCCCGATGTGTGAAACAAGGAATTTGATCGAAATGAAGCGAAATGAAGGGGATAGGGGGCTTCTAAATTCTTGGGGAAATTTTTGGGAGTGGGGAGGGATGTTAGGAAGCAGGGGAAAATGTAATCTCAGAGATTGAGTGAGGGGAAGGGGTCCAAAAGGGAAAATCACAGGCCAAACCTAGAAAATTGCCAAGTTGTAACTAGAAACTAGGGTTTGTGCAAAAATGAGGAATTTGGCAGATCTAAGGGATGGGAAGTGTTTGATAAGGTACATGAAGGATAGGGGAAGGTGTATGAACATCAAGAAACAAGTTTTGCCGATGATTTGACCATCCAAGAGAAATTGCCTTCAAAACCCTAGGAGAGGGAAATGAACTTGCCTAGGCACAACTGAAGCATGAACAAGATGTAAAATGACTCATTAGACATTGACATGATAATGAAAACCCTATGAATGATGATAGACTCAGCTAAATGATGACATAGATTGGCATTTGGGCAACTTTAGAAGGAGTTAAAGCAAACCCTAGACCTAATGCCTAGTGACAAATTTTTCTTGAAGACTCACTGAAATGACAAAATTTGACCTTAACACTTCAAAATCACTTTGTAAGAGCATATTTGATCACTGGGGGAAGGCTGGAAAGACTGACACTAACAGAGACTAGGACGGTATCTGATTGTCTTCGAGCCCCCAACTTTCGTTCTTGATTAATAAAAACATCCTTGGCAAATGCTTTTGCAGTGGTCCGTCTTTCATAAATCCAAGAATTTCACCTCTGACAATGAAATACGAATGCCCCCGACAGTCCCTATTAATCATTACTCCTATCCCAAAGGCCAACACAATAGGACTAGACTCTTATCACGTTATTCCATGCTAATGTATTCAGAGCATAAGCTTGCTTTGAGCACTCTAATTTTTTCAAAGTAACAGCGCCGGAGCCGCGACCCAGCCAATTAAGGCCAGGAGCACACCGCCGACAAAAGGGACAGAAGGACAGGTGCACACCGAGTAGGCAGACCAACCTTTATGACCCAAGATCCAACTATGAGATTTTTAACTGCAACAACTTAAATATACGCTATTGGAGCTGGAATTACCGCGGCTATTGGCACCAGACTTGCCCTCCAATGGAGCAACAGTACTTGGCGAGGTGCGGCACCACCGAACACTTTCTTTTCACCAATACTTATGTTCATGGACTACGCCTAACCATTAGTCTACTTAGTTTATTTTTCGCAACCAATTATTATTATGTTTCCTTTATACCAATGAACACCCATACACGTTCATCATCATCAACAACTATACATGAAGAACACAATTGCACAGTATAAAGGGAGGGGAAACTCCCTGAACAATGAGTCTGCCCGAACACAATACATTATTCAACTTTACAATGTTTACAAGGCTCTACAAGTATGCTTGGGAAACACCACGTTTCATACTTAGCCAATTTTACAAATAGGCAACACCTCCGTGCGCCAACCGAGTTCCTTGCCCGAGCTGGGCGGGCGCGCCCTCACACGAGCTGCCAACCGCACTCCTCAATCGAGCCTCGTTTACCACTGCACGACAGGCGAGCGACCTCACCCGAGTCACCCCGCGTTTCCTTTTGCACGACGGGCGGGCGACCTACCCGGGTCACCGGAGACACCTCCCCATTTCTTCTTCCACGACGGGCGGGCGACCTACTTGAGTCACCAGTCTCACACCAAATGGCAGGCTCCTTCCTTACCTGCGTCCTCACCCGATAACCGAAACCTGTGCGTATCGTGTGTGCTTGCCCAAAAGTGGGCACATGTATGCCCGCGCCTCTTTTGCGAGCTGCTCCACTACTTCGCACCTTTTTCTTGATCACCGAATGCTCATGTTCAAACGTCCATCTTCAAATGAATGCCAAGTGCTCCAACGTCTTGCCATATTTATACAAGCAGTTGGGCGAGTTGCTGCCAGGCCGACTCGACCACCACGTGCCAAAACGCCCTTACACATCGCAAACTTGCCATCCGATTGTTGGTCAGCCAACAATACTTCGTTCAAGTCACCCCAGCACGTATGTCGGCCCGTGGGTTATGCCAAACGCTCCCATGCTATAAACCAACCATCGATCCACCTCTAATGCGCATTATACTTATGCGCCTTCACACAATTCAGTCGTAGAGTTTGCACTTCGCACCGACGGGAAGAAACCGAACCGCAGTTCCTTACACCGTGTTCCCTAGACTTGGGTAGCAATTTTTGCTGTGATGTGAAATGGAAACCCCGTGTGTGTCCACTGACTTGGGTAGCAGTTTCCAACGCACCGCAAAATGGACACACCAAGTTCCCCGGACTTCGGCGACTTTTCGTGGCCCCGCGACATGGAAACCACAAGTTCCCTAGACTCTCGGGCGATTCAGGGTGTGCCGCGACATTGAAACCGTGAGTTCCCCAGACTTGGGCAGAGGTTTCGAAACACCCCAAGTTCCAGAGACTTGCGAGCTGGTTTGCGTCATCATGAAAACCCCGAGTTCCCCATGTTGGGGAATTGTTGAAAACCCCGCGTTTCCATCGTGCCGTAAAATGCAGAAACCCGTGGTTCCATCAAGGGCGGGA
>APFE030441153.1:8345-10845 GCA_000404065.3 Pinus taeda | reverse complement strand
GCCCCATGCCCTCGCAAAATGGGGAGAAATGCATGGAACAATGATCGAGGACTAGGGTGGCCACCCCTTGAGCTCGCACTACTTTTAGTCCTTCCCAAGCACAAGTCCACAATAATTCCCCCCTTTCTCCGTAAAGCTAGGGACCAAAAGGAAGAAGGGAAGAAAACAAGGTGAAAGAAATAGAAGATATCAAACGTGGCTACCAGCTCACAAGGGGAGGGCTCAAGCAAAGCACAAGCCTCCCAATCCCCGTGCCTTCGCAAAAAGGGGGGAATTGAAGGGGACGACGATCGAGGAGGACTAGGGTGGCCACCCTGGGAGCTCGCACTGCGTTTCTTCCTTCTCGAACACTAATCCACAACAATGCCACCCTCTCTCCGTAAATCTAGTGGCCGGAAGGAAGAAAGGAATAAAACAACATGAAAGAAAGGGACATCAACCATGGTTAATGACTCACAAGTGGAGGCTTCAAACAAAGAACAAGCTTCCCCAACCCTGTGCATGCACAAAAAAGGGGGGAACTGCAGGGGACGACAATCGAGAAGGACTAGGGTGGCCACCCCGGGTACTCGCACTGCGTTTCCTCCTTCCCCAACACCAATCCACAACAATCTCACCTTTTCAACATAAAGCTAGGGGCCAAAAGGAAGAAGGGAAGAAAACAACATGAAAGAAAGAGAGATATCAAACGTGTCTTCCAGCTCACAAGGGGAGGGCTCAAACAGAGAAGAACAAGCTTCCCCAACCCCGTGCCTTTGCAAAAAGGGGGCAACTGTAGGGGATGATGATCAAGAAGGACTAGGGTGGCCACCCATGAACTCGCACTACATTTCGTCCTTCCTGAACACCAATACACAACAATCCCACCTTTTCACCGTAAAGCTAGGGGCCAAAAGCAAGAAGGGAAGAAAACAACACGAAGGCAAGAGATATCAAACGTGGCTACTGGCTCACAAGGGGAGGCTCAAACAAAGAACAAGCTTCCCAAACCCCGCGCCTTCGCAGAAAGGGGGCAACTGCAGGGGACGACGATCGAAAAGGACTAGGGTGGCGACCCAGGGAACACACACTGCTTTTCGTCCTTCCCAAACTCCAATCCACAAAAATCCCACCTCTCCTCCGCAAAGCTTAGGGGCAAAAGGAAGAAGGGAAGAAAACAACACTAAAGAAACAAAGATCCCAAGAAAAGAGGGAAGCCCAACAGCACGCCGAGTAGATGTCCGCTAACCAGAAAGAAATCGAACAAGGCACCCAATCAAAAAGCATCCCACCTCTTCACACCCTCCCACCTACATTTATGACACAACACCCTTTCTAGCTTCACAACATAACAAACAACCAAGCAAATAAATAAATCACAACCAAGCAAATAAATCGCAACCGGAGCACGTTACTGAAAGGTAAAGGTAAACGATAAATAGACCACTAATAACAAACCCACCCCGCTGTTGCACCCCTTCATGTACAAAACGCCCAACAACCTTTCAAGTGAGAAAGCCAACAGGGGTCAAGAATCAAACTCCAAAGAGGAGCTGTCACGGGAAGACACTCAATGCCAGAAAAAGCCCGAGCCACAAATACATCGATGGTGCAAGGCCACTAAAAGGGAGGGACTCCCGCAAATCGTACACCACAAAACAAAGAAATAAATGACCAAGTCCCACAAAAAACCCACAATCCAAAGGGAGGAACAAAGACACAACCCGCTACTAGCTGGGAAAATTGTGATCCCGATGGAGCTCAGACCGAGGGAGGGGTTTTTCATTACCTGGACACCCAACCCTTCCGCGAGGGCATTGTCGAGGCAAGGTCGGGAGGGACTAGGTTGTTCAACCCAACGAGATGAACCACTCTTCATCTATCCCCCACTGACCCCACACCGAAAATTTCCCCTCATGGAAGGTTTGAGCTACCAAGCACGCGTGCAACCACTCCCTCGACCCAACCACCAGCGAAAAAGCTCACCCAAGCAACACATCAACCACCGCTGCCTTTTCGAGAGAACCAACTATGGAAGCCCGCACCCTTGGCCCATTCCTTCCAACGAACAAAAGACCGAGCACCGCCGCTACGAATGAGTCTGAATTTTTTATCCATCGTATTTCCCGAGCACCTCAACCGTAGCAACCATGCACGGATGAACAGGTCGTCGGAAGGGCTGCCAAGAAACAAGCTTCTGAACCCCCCACAAAAACACATTGGGGGAAAAAAAAACAAAGGATGGGTGGGACAAGCACAAGCATGGCTTGCAAGCACACACGAAAAAAACAAGCATTACCTCAAGACAAGCAACCAACAATGTTCCCGCCAAACACCAAATCCGCTCCCCTAGAGACACAGCACGCAGTCCCACAACATTGCAATCGAAACCCAACCAACCCGAACCAAAAAATAAAACCCCTGCTATCAATGATCCTACCGCAGGTTCACCTACGGTAACCTTGTTACGACTTCTCCTTCCTCTAAATGATAAGGTTCAATGAACTTCTCACGACGTCGA
>APFE030441153.1:845-5845 GCA_000404065.3 Pinus taeda | reverse complement strand
GTTCTAAAGTAGCTATGCTAGAGTTCCCAGTATCTTCAGAGGTTATTGCTAGGGTGACTGAAATCCCGAGAGGAGGGCAAGAGTGGTTCAAAAATTTCAAATTTGATATGAACCCCTGTAAGGAGTTCTTGAAGGAGCCTTATGTAAATGAAGATCTCACAAAGGTCGTGCCAAGACACTATGTAAAAGAACACTATGCACTCCTCCTAACATGTATTCAGAAATATTTAACATGTGAAGGGAGGTATAACAAGGTCTACTCCTATCATTTCAAACTGCTGCTGCACTTTACAGGAAATGCATTTATAGATCTCCCATTCTACTTGTTCTGAAGTCTTAGTAAGATGTGTGACAAGATTCAATTGAGGAAAGAAGACTGTGAGACATCATTGTTTCACCATGGTTTAGTAAAACTGTTAGTACTGGATAATTTGCAGAAGATTGGTCGAGATTGGGACTCTTTTATTTTTTTAGCTGGTTTTCAGAGTAAGATAGGCCTCACCCCACTACCTGTTAGAGAAAGAGAGAGGTTGACTGAAGAACCTACTCTTGCTGAACTAAGAAAGGAGATAAAAGGCAAGAAGAAAATCAAAACCAATTTGAAAGAATTAATAAAGCCATTAGTTATCAAAGAGACACGGCAATCATCATCAAAGGAGAAAATAAAGCACCAGAAAAATGCACCAGGGTCAAGTGGAGTTGAACAGGTATCAAGAGTCAGAACCAGAAGTCAGTTAAATAGAGAAAAGGGCAAATCAATAGCTATGGAAGAAACTCCAATATCAAAAGCTAGTTTAAATGATTTGCTTGAGGCAATTGATTTTGAGCAAGCTAAATCAGTGCAGGTTAAGTCAATGCATATTGACCTAACTCAGTCATCACCCGAAAGCACCAAAAAATCAAAGGCCTCAAAGAGGTTAAGGTTTGAGGAACCTGGTAATGAATTTATGTTCAAACCATGGAGGCCAGTCACCAGGAAGCAAATTAAAGAAGCTGATCAACTGCACAGGGAAGAAGTAGCTGTAAAGGTACCCACAACAGAAGTAATTGAACAACTGCCTAAAGTTGAGGAGGCAGAGGAAATGAAGAGAAAACCATACACAAGAAGACAAGCAAGAGAAATGGAGAAGCAGCTACCCAGAACAGAAAAAGCAAAAGAAATCAAGAAGAAAAATTGATAAAGGTTTCCCATTTCAAAGAACAGACTATACATCTTCAAAAGAACAATGGGAGGCAACCGAGAAAGAAATGGCTAATATGGAGAAAGCCGTAGCAGAAATCGCAGCCATGGAAAAGGAGGTTGCAAAACTAAAATCTCAGCTAAATAAGTTAGCTGCCAAATAAAATTGCAAATTTTAAAAGTCAGGTGCTACCCCAAGATTTTGCTTTATTTTTCTTAAGTTCATTGGTTTTTAAGGCATGTAAGCACGGCATATAAAATCAAGGTAAATTAGGAGTTTTGAAGCCAGAAGCGGAGCTGTTACAGTCACAAAGAATATTGATACATTCATTAAAGACTGTGTTTTTGAAAAAGAACAACAGTTTCGTAGCGCGCTACGAAACTGCTGTAGATGCTGTTTTTTGGAAAAAAATAACAAGTTTAATGATGAGATCAGCATATTTTGATGGAAAGGCCTAATGAATATCAAGGAAACCAGATGAGGCTATCAGGGCCATTCAAATAATGACAGGTGTCCATCCTTCATAAAGGTAAAAGAATTTGTCTTAAGCTAAAGCTATAATAAAGGTACTTTATTACCGGTGGTTAGGGTTTGGATGAAGATGCATACGAGGATGCTGGCTTGTACACTTGTTCAATCAACAAGGCTTCCAACATACCTGGAAAGATGGTGATGCTCATCAAATTTTGAAATATTAAACAGCTGGGAACACATGCCTTAACTTTCGAAAGATGATGGGAAACAAAGACCGTGAAAACATGGGATTATTATTATGATACATGAACTATCAGCACGTTCAACATCCAAAGCTAATATGGTTGTTTCATACATCCTTATCTCAGCAGTCACGGCCATCACAAAAGGAGACAGCTGTTGAAGACTTAGAAAGGAATCAGGATACGAGGAGAATAAAATTTGAGTTCAAGTTTGATTAGAACTCTTTTGTAATTACAGTTTAATGCTTAAGTAGATTTAATGAGTCTGTTAAGATAGATAAGGATAGTAAATGTTGGTCATCGAGCTCCCCTCATGCTGGAGGAGGAAGCTCAAAGTAGTTAAGAATATTTTCCTATATATAGAGGAAACTCTGATGTAATGGAGGTTGGATATTTATACAAAAAACAGAGCTTTTTATTGGCCTATGTACAAGACTTTTTACAGTAATAGAAAGACTTCTTATTCTTCTCAAGATTCATACTTTTTTAAATGCTCAAGATGTTTGTGGTTTTGTCTTACCAAATGTAAGTTTTACAGCTTTATAAGTATGCAATCACTCTGAATTCACCTAGTGCTCAGACTTTCTGTGTATACTTATTAGTTGAGGTTCTTTTCCTTCATGTTTTACAGCTCTTTAGGTACACAATCACTCTGAATTCACCTAGTGCTCAGACTTCCTGTGTGTACTTATGGGTTGATGGTTATTTGAGAAATGTTTTGAGTGTTAAAACATTACATGCCTTGACTTCCATGAATGAGTAGTTGATAGTTTACTGAAAAGATGTTTGACTCCATGAACCCAATGGAAGAAATGTTATGTTGTCTGTCCAACCAGCATGTTTACTAAATTTTCATTTCAAGAGTTAGCCCTCTTTGTGTCTAAAGATAAATCAGTAGTTTATTTTGAGAGAGCCCTCTCAGGTTAGGGAGGCTAATCCTTAGCTAAAAGTCTTGTCTGAAATAGTTACATAAGGTCTTACTGATTAGCAGCCATCGGTATTGATTTTGTGATAACAGGTACCATAAAAAAAACTATAACTGATTTAATGAGCCATCCGTAGTTTCACAGTCTGAATTAGTTCATACTTAGACATGCATGGCTTAATCTTTGAGAAAAGCATATAACTACTGGTAGGATCAACTAGGTAGCACCCTCCCACTTCAAAGGGAATTCCGGGTGCTCTCTTACCAAGATCCAACCTGAACACCCATTGATTCAAAGAGATGTCAAAATATCATGTAAAACTTTTATGCCTTGCACCTCTTACATCCCAAGAAGGAAGCACACGCAACATGCCCAGGACATGGCAAACAAATGGGTAGACCTGCCGAGCCACAATGCACCAAAGCCACTCCGGATTTTGCAACCGCACACCTGACTGACAAGAAAATAAGGGATCACTCACCCACTCCCCTAGAAATGAATGCCTCCAAAATCCTCTGCGCCGCGCAACGAGGCCTCCTAGGAGTCCACCCAGACAGTAGCAACGGTGGACCTCGATCACATGATCGCCTGTGGTAGCCTCAATGCAAAGGAAACGGAAGGAAATAAAAAAACAAGACCAACCAAGCACACAACCTCTCTTAGAAATGCCCCCTGACCCTCCAGGCCACCTAGGAGTCCACTCGGACAGCAGCAACGGTGGACCTCGATCACTCGACCGCCTGCGGCAACCACGATGCGAAGGCGAAGGAAGGAAATAAATGCAAATCTGGAGGCTCTCTACACAATACAAGAACATATCCAAATAAGAGGAGGGATCGGGCAGCCCCGCACCCCACGCTCCCTACGTAAAGGCAACCTAGGAGATTTCCAACAGCTTTACCAACCGGACGATGAATAACTTTCCCCTACGGCCACCTCCACGGAAAGGAGGGAGGTCGAAGCATTCCACCTCGAAATCATTCTTCCAGATAGCCCCCACCGTCGACGTAGCAAGCCTCCTCCCCACTAGACCACGAGCGCATACACAATTGAAAGAACACATGCCCCCAACCCTCCCCTCCCCGCATGGAGGCCACCTAGGAGTCCACCTGGATAGCAGCAACGATGGACCTCGATCACATGATCGCCTGCGGCAGCCTCAATGCAAAGGAAACGGAAGGAAACAAAACAAGAACAACTGAGCCCACAACCTCTCTTAGAAATGCCCCCCGACCTTCCCCGCCGCGCACCGAGGCCACCTAGGAGTCCACCCGGACAGCAGCAACAATGGACCTCGATCACTCGACCGCCTGCGGCAACCACGATGTAAAGGAAGAGGAAGGAAATAAGTGCAAATCAAGAGGCTCGCTACACAATACAAGAACATATCCAAACAAGAGGAGGGATCGGGCAGCCCCGCACCCCACGCGCCCTACGTACAGGCAACCTAGGAGATTTCCCACAGCTTTACTGACCGGACGATGAATAATTTTCCCCTACGGCCACCTCCACGCAAAGGAGGGAGGTCAAAGTGTTCCACCTCAAAATCCTTCTTCCAAATAGCCCCCACCATCGACGTAGAAAGCCTCCTCCCCATTGGACCACGAGCGCATACACAATTGAAACAACACATGCCCCCAACCCTCCCCTCCCCGCACGAAGGCCACCTAGGAGTCCACCCGGACAGCAACAATGATGGACCTCGATCGCATGATCGCCTGCGGAAACCTCAATGCAAAGGAAACGGAAGGAAACAAAAAAAGACCAACCGAGCCCACAACCTCTCTTAGAAATGCCCCACGACCCTCCCCGCCGTGCACCGAGGCCACCTAGGAGTCCAACCATATAGCAACAATGGTGGACCTCGATCACTCGACTTCCTGCGACAACAACGATGCGAAGGTAAAGGAAGGAAATAAATGCAAATCAAGAGGCTCGCTACACAATACAAGAACATATCCAAACAAGAAGAGGGATCGGGCAGCCCCGCACCCCACGCACCCTATGTACAGGAAACCTAGGAGATTTCCCACAGCTTTACCGATCGGACGATGAATAATTTTCCCCTACGGCCACCTCCATGCAAAGGAGGGAGGTCAAAGCGTTCCACCTCGAAATCCTTCTTCCAGATAGCCCCCACCATTGACGTAGCAAGCCTCCTCCCCATTGGACCACGA
>APFE030441152.1:0-15989 GCA_000404065.3 Pinus taeda | reverse complement strand
GAAATTCTGTATTTTGACAAAATTCTATGACCAGAAATTCTATGCTTGTCACGCTCGAAAAGCGATACTTCTGACATTTAAAAAAATTGTTTAAAAACAGAAATTCTATACTTGTACTGTCGCTTAAAATAAACTGTTGTGTAAAATTAACCATGGAATCATCCAAGTAAACTTTGATAATCCCTCTGATCAAGTCATCAAAGTATATATGTGTAACTCCTTATGGAATAGCATCCATATGGGTGTGACACTTAAACCAAAATACAAGGCAAATTATATAATAAAAGTTTGATATTTCCAATTTTGTATTTAAATTTATAAACCTATTAAATTGAAAATATATTTAAACTATCAAATTAATAAAGTTATTTTCAATTTTATGTATTTATTTTATTTTCCATTCTTAATATGTTTATTTTATTTTAAATAATATTATTGAAAGTTGATTTATTGTTTATTTTTACGTCGTAAGGCGTTTCCCTCTGAAACCAACTCCCCTCTTGTATTACGTGTCTTATTATAATCTGTTTGATCTGATGTTAGACGATTAAAATATTTTCCACCGTTGATAAAAAAACTCCCGTAATAACTGAAACAATAATTATCGAAACTTAATCATTTTCTTTTGCTCATTGCGGCCTGAGAGGGTTTAATTCCTCGTTACCTTTCAATCACAGATCCTCTTCTCCTCCCTTTTTTCTCCCGTATTAAATGCAGTTCAGTTTTCCTCTTTCTCAAATTTCAAACAACGCCATGGACCACCTGGTAGAAAACACAATTACAGCTGAGGATATAAACAAGGTCCTTCTTGGGGCGCTCATTCAACAAACAGACGAGGCGCTGAGCCAGAAACTGGATCATCAAAACCCCACTCTGTTTCTCCATTTAGAGTGTCTCAAGGCTCTGTTACAACAAATTGGCAATGGCTTTGAATATCAGTCAACAATGCCCCCTGATTCTATCAGAGGCTCTTTGGATAGGACTCGTGATGGCATCCAACTAGCCACTTCCATCATTTCTTGTTCCCAAAAAAGGCGATGTTGTATCGATTTCATCGCCTGCGTTCCCAAAACTTCCAGAGAAATCAGAGAATGGACCTCGACATTTGATGAGCAGTTCCAAGATCTTGAAATGGACGTTTCGAGTTGGCTAAGTGCTCAGCATATTGTTCGCCAGGCTGTCTCACAGATCCAATTACCTGTGCAAGAGCCAGATGTGCTGCTTCAATCGGTGCCAGATTCTGGATTTGTGGGATCAAAGATTAAATTTGCAGAGGCAGAGTTGCAAATGTGGCTTACTGAAGCTCTCAATGTTGCAGTAATTGGTGTCTATGGGGTACCTGGTGTTGGAAAAACTTCATTGTTGAAGATCATCTACAACACCAACAAGGTCAGCAGTGTGTTTGATTTTGTGATTTGGGTCACACTTTCTCAAGAATTTAAAATTCAGGAATTGCAGTGTCGTATCGGTGAGTCAATCGATTTGGACTTGTCTGATACTTATGACAGTGACGTCTGGAAGACGAAATTGTATGCATGTCTGCTAAAGAAGAAGTTTCTTCTGATATTAGATGACATGTGCAGGCCACTGGATCTGCAGGAAGTGGGTATTGGATTTGGAAAAAATACTGGTACCAAAGTGGTATTTTCTACACGCAACAGAGACCTGGCATTAATGGAGGCTGAGGAGTCCATTGAAGTGCAGAGGTTGAGTGGATGAAGGGTGGGAATTGTTCGAGAGAATAGCTTTCAAAGGCGAGCATTCTCCCGAGGAATTAAAGGAGCGAGCGAGGACAATTGCAGACGAGTGTGCTGGTTTGCCCGTGGCCATCAACATTGTCACGGGAGCAATGAGAGGTAAAACAACGTTGGATGAGTGGAATAGTTTGGCTTCTGAGAAATGCAACGCATTCTTTAGCACATACCCTGCAAGCTATAATGTGTTGTTAGACTCCCATCAATAATTACGCCCTCCCCTCTTTTATTACGTGTCTTATTATAATCTGTTTGATCTGATGTTAAACGATTAAACTATTTTCCATCGTTAATAAAAAAAACCCCGTAATAACTGAAACAATAATTATTGAAACTTAATCATTTTCTTTTGCTCATTGCGGCCTGAGAGGGTTTGGTACGCAGCTAATGTCTTAATCTTTTTCTTTTGCTTATTCTGGCATGAGAGGGTTTGGTATGTAGGTAATGTCCCATTTTCCCATTCGAGGAATCGACACCACCATGGTATTCGATGGACTGATATTCTACACTTTCACCATGGTATTACACTGACCGAGATTCTACCAATAAGGCGAAACGAAACTTTTATCAGGATTATTTGGTAAGTTATTTGTAACTTTTATCAGGGTTGTTTGGTAAGTTATTTGAGACTCTAGAGTTAGATTATTCAGGATTCAAATGTCTGAGAGGGGTTGATAAGGGGGTCAAGGTATTGGGGGATTCAGCAGGAAATATTTCGTAATAAATATAGTTGAGGTGTTTTTCATGTAAATCTACAGAAATCTTTCGTCAGTGTTGGTTTGCAACAATTTGAATATACCATCCACTTTCAAAAATGCGTACAATACAGCCGGGATGTTTGTAACCCCTACAAGAATTCAAGCTCCCAACTTTGCACACTTATATGTAATCATTTCAACAATTAATAACTTAAATGTGAATTTGTTCTTGTTCTAAAAAAATGAAAATGCTAGAGATTAGATAAATATGATCTAATATATGATCGAAAAAGTCTTGTTTCATTTTATATTAAACATTTACAACAGTTTTTATGATTTTTTTGTTCAATCAAATACACATTATATGTGTGGTTTAGCTCCGTCCAAACATGGTTTTTGCAATTAGTCAATTACTACCACCTCTCATGGAAATGGCCATAACTGAATGACTTACTTAACGCAATTGAATCCCAAAAATGATATCTAACATTAATATTCTTGCCAAACATTCTAATATACACTCTCTTAATACATAGATATACACTATTATAACCTACTACCCTTAATCTTTGCCACATATTGAGTGGGGCCTTACTACTACACCACTATGACTATTGTATTAATTATTTTCTGTTTTCTTCAAATTTCAAGTGACTATCATTGCAACTGATTGGTTGTCTTTGTTTGTGCCAATATGCAGGCTAGTCAATTTGAGGTTTGTTGCAATTTCTTTGTTCAATTATGTACCATTCAAGTTCAGGATTGTGGGCATCAAACTTGAGGGCACATGCTCGATTCCCTTGATTGCAATAATGGCATCCGGGAACATACAAATCTTGCACAAGAGAAAAAACGAAATAAAATGCAGGACCTTACCTCACTTGGAAGGCATTGAATTCTTTGAGCTCAGTTGAAATACCCAATAAAGCTTTTCAGTATAAAATGAAGCTGGCACATGAACTTATCTTAGAAGGTTAGAGTTTCCATGACCAATCTATGAAAAACTCCAATTCACATGTACTCTTCATTTTAATAACCTGTGTGCCTTTTCCGTGAAAATTGGGGTTTTTCTTGAAAATTTGTGCCAAATGGATCTTTCTTTCCTGAACAGCATGTGCTTTATCAGAACTTGAAAGGAAATTCTGTCAACTTTGTATTTTTTGTTGTTTGTGACTGAAAAGGCAAAGCTTCTTCTCACTCAAGATTTAATCAAACCCACCCTTGTTTGTATGTTTTTCCGTTACAGATGACCAGGGAAAGCGTCTCTGCACTCTGCACCTTGCTGCTCGAGTAGGCTTCTTGGCTTCTGTGCAAGAATTGTTGGCTTGGGGTGCTGACCGCATTTAGTGAGATGCATCTTGGATAAATACAACAGTGCAGAGAATTGAAAGGTTATAGCATGGCCATGTTATTATTTATCTTTTCTGTCATCTGCTTTATTAATTTTGTATTAGGATTTTTTGTTTTTTTTGTGTCTTTATTGTTTATATTTAGGCATCCAATGAAAAGTAGAACTAGGAACTGCATGTCCATTTAGTAAGCCACCTACTTTGCCCATGAACATTCCTGTCAATTCTTGAATATCTTGGACATGACTAGAGTATGCCCACTAAAAATGGTTGATTAGAGGTTAATTTTTTCTTGGCTATAGTTGAGACTCTGGCATGCAGCATCTAGATAACAAACCTTGCATAGTTTACACTGGCTTCTCCCGTCTCATTAGATTTTGAGACATTCTATGATTTGTAATTACATGAAAATAGGTCTAGGAATGTTGAGAAATCAATGTATTGACTATGAACATCCATGCAATGAAGCTTTCCTTCATTCTATTTTTCTCATATTCTATGGTTTTTGGAAAACATACAACACCATAACCGACCTCAAAGACATTGATAATGTTGACTTTGATTTCTTTACTTGTAGGTGGGCTAGAGATGGCAGTGGTTTTAGAAGATTTATTTGTATCGAAGTGTTTGTTTGGATTTATTTAGAATCGAGTTGTGGTGAATGCAACTGTCATTTGATGCTAAATTTCTTGATGTCTCCATTATTCTGAGGCATTAATGCCCAAAATATACAATCAAACTATCATATCTTTTGGTTACCACTAAATTTGGCAGTGCAGATGGACCTGGTTCCAACCATGTAACCTCACATTTGATACCTTCTTAGAGGCCTCGCCAAATTTAAGGTAAGGAATAACAATCTCCCTCATTATTCTTAGAATAAGGATTCCATCCATGCAATTAGTGGGTGCCTTGGAATATTTGTCTTAATCCTCGAAGTACATTTCCAACCACTTTTCCAACTTTGTAAGCATTTATGTGAAAGTGGTTTTTGGGCCCTGGTCTCCTAAAGGAAATGAGGAAATCCTTTTCGATGTTGATGGAATAATCTAGACCCAAAATCCAAATTATGAACAAGTTTCTTTCTTGCGTAGTTCTTGTTTTGCAACGAGTGCCCTAGCTACATCTTTCCCTAGCTAGGTTTTTGAGGCCACCCTTTCAGGGCACTGATTAAAAAGAATAAGAAATGCAGATCCCTTCATGGAATGGTGCAGAACTACACCATCATATGGTTGGTTGAATGTCCTTAGATGATGAGAATGGGATGGTGCACAAAGTCCCCCCACACTGGGCACAACACACCAAGGCAGTCCAATTTACTAGCATAAGAGCACCTGATTCACTCACTCAAAAATCAACTAAATTCTTGATGGGGAGATCCTGCCACAAGGCAACTGGTTTGAATTGAAGAATGGAAAGGAAAATTCCATCCCTTTTTAGGAGATTTCTACCATTTGGAATCCAACATCTTCCTTTGATATAGCAGCACCCACTTCTTTATCAAATGGAAAATCATTAGAAGGAACCATGAAAGATAACTTTCAGCAATCGGATGACTCACAGATTTCAAAAGTGTTGAGGTGAAGAAAGTCATATGATTTTTGTATGTAGGCACACTCATCAGATATAGTTGAGGTGTTTTTCATGTAAATCTACAGAAATATTTCGTCAGTGTTGGTTTGCAACAATTTGAATATACCAGCCACTTTCAAAAACGCGTACAATACAGCCGGGATGTTTGTAACCCCTACAAGAATTCAAGCTCCCAACTTTGCACACTTATATGTAATCATTTCAACAATTAATAACTTAAATGTGAATTTGTTTTTGTTCTAAAAAAATGAAAATGCTAGAGATTAGATAAATATGATCTAATATATGATCGAAAAGTCCTGTTTCATTTTATATTAAACATTTACAACAGTTTTTATGATTTTTTTGTTCAATCAAATACACATTATATGTGTGGTTTAGCTCTGTCCAAACATGGTAGGTTATATTTCTCTTCTAATAGTATTTAGAAAAGAATTATCAAGTATCATCTTACTTCAATTTGTCTTGGATAATACAATAGAGCAGAGAATTGAAAGGTTGTAGCTTGGCCATGTTGTTCTTTATCTTTTCTGTCCTTTGTTTTATTAATTTTGTATTGAGATTTTTTTGTTTTTTTTGTGTCTTTATTCTTTATATTTATATCCCTAAAGAAGTCACGCATAATCTGCAAGTAGGGAAGTCATGCATAATCTACAAGTAGGGACTTACTACTGAGAAGTGTCCTTGTTCATTAATGAAATAGTAAAAGTTGGAAGTTGTGTTCAAAAAGGACATCTTGTTATTTATTAATTAAAGATGTGCATTCTAAGATTTGCTTATCAGTGAATGTTGTTGTAAGCATTTTTCAATGATAACTGGATGCCAATTGACTTATAACAAATGGATTGGCATGAAATACAATACCTACATTTCTGGAAATGATCTTCATATATTTCATGATAAGAAAAAGATCGATTAAGTGAATCTCCTCAAATTTTATATAAACCATTTAAGTCCATAATAGGAGGAAACATTACACCACATTCATGAATTAATAAAGGGAAACACAATCATAACTAACAGCAATCGATGAACTGTCATAAAAATCTATTTGTAGTCGGTTTCTGCAATTAGTCAATTACTACCACCTCTCATGGAAATGGCCATAAATGAATGACTTACTTAACGCAATTGAATGCCAAAAATGATATCTAACATTAATATTCTTGCCAAACATTCTAATATACACTCTCTTAATACATAGATATACACTATTATAACCTACTGCCCTTAATCTTTGCCACATATTGAGTGGGGTCTTACTACTACACCACTATGACTATTGTATTAATTATTATCTGTTTTCTTCAAATTTCAAGTGACTATCATTGCAACTGATTGGTTGTCTTTGTTTGTGCCGGTATGCAGGCTAGTCAATCTGAGGTTTGTTGCATTTTCTTTGTTCAATTATGTACCATCGAAGTTAAGGATTGTGGGCATCAAACTTGAGGGCACATGCTCGATTCCCTTGATTGCAATAATGGCATCCGGGAACATATAAAGCTTGCACAAGAGAAAAAACAAAATAAAGTGCAGGACCTTACCTCACTTGGAAGGGATTACCTCACTTCAATAGGAATAGATTTGGATGCCTATAATCATAGTTTTTATATTTGACCAGGGAATATTTGCGAAGGTAATCTCATGTGCCTTTTATACAGACCACTGACTTAACTTTATGCCCGTTAATTTTGAGCGTTGGACCTTACAATAGGTCGCACAGAGCCTGTAACAAGGTTGGTTTACCAACCCGTTGCTTTCACTAATAGTAATTGTCCCATAATTTCACTAATAGTAATTGTCCCATAAGCTAGGAAAGTAGCCAAGAGTTTTCACACAAGCACTGCATCTTACATTAAGGATGAAATTCAATCAACTATGGAAGAAATAATGCAGGAAAAAAAATCCCTCTCTGTTTATAAAATCAAGGTCATTAAGACAAACAATGCAGACTGCAGTGAAAATTTGATCCTATGATGTTAAGACAAAATTGATAGTTTTATTGGAAACAGATTATGCAGGGCTCTGTTTCTAAACCTAAACTTATTTATCTGTTGGTTTTGTTTTCTTAGAATTAGTGAATAGTGTTTTAAATCAAATATATATTATAAAAATTTGACAGAGGAGAATTCCTAAAATTGCAAATACTAATTGATTAGTTTCATTTAAAAAGTTGGATGTTATTGATTTGAAAATATTTTTCAATGAACATAAGATCGCATCCAAATCATCACAACATTAATCCCTAAAATTGCAAATCTTAATTGATTAGTTTCATTTAAAAGGTTGAAATCATCAAAACATTGATTCCTAAAATTGCAAATCTTAATTGATCAGTTTCATTTAAAAAGTTGGATGCTATCGATTTGGAAATAATTTTCAATGAACATAAGATTGCATCCAAATCATCAAAACATTACCAGAGTAATAATTAAAATTATCAGTGAAAAGCACCCTTATTATTTGTCAACATACTACCGGTATTATTCATGGGTAACCATGGTCAACCATAGAATTTCATTTATATTACATATCTGCACCTTATTTACATGTGCCTATTCCTATATCGCCATTGTTCTTCAATTTATGCCTTACGGCGTTTCCTTTGCAACATCTTGGTGCAAATGCTAGTTTTAACTTCCTACCAATACACCTTCCCAATTAACAAAACCCCTACTTTCACTAGATATTATAGTTATCCATTTTTTCATTAACATTTTTTATACCCCTTTTATATTTTTCATTAACTTTGAGCTCCATTTTTTATACCTACCAATATAAAAACTCTTTTACCCCTATTATATCTTCAATATATTATGTCAATTTTTCCCCAACGAAGCCCCCGTGAGAACAACTCAATATTTATGCAATTTCCATCTGAAAGTATAGAGCCATCTCTACTCAATCGTAGTGGATGTGGTCATCCTATGACCACAACCAAAAGAATTTATTAGTGTTAGTGTGTAGAATAGTGTTCTATGGAGTCTGAGAGCATTGGAGTCGAAGTAAGTTTGTACATGCACTTGAGGTTGAGATTGTGCAAGTATTATCCGCCCATTATTATTTGAAGTTGTTAGAGGATTCGAAGAGCTAAAGAAGAGCCTAGTATAGTATGTGAGGGAGGAGACACCAAGGAGACTCTGGTTCGAAGTCGGGTCAACGTAGCCGTGGTGGATGCAAATGCAAGGTAAAGTTGAATTGGGTATTGTTTGAGGTCGTCGAGAGGTCAGTTGTTCAAATTCTAGAGATGCATAATTTAGGTGATGTCGCATCAGTATTCTCACGTTTGTTGTCTTTGTTTCCTTCAAGTGGTATCAAAGTTTTGTATTCTCTGTTTTTCAAAGCAACAAAGCACACAAAAACTACAAAATGCAGCTACAACTGCAAGATTACTCATACAAATATGTAAAAATGGAATTTTTATATGATTTTAGACCTACGTGTTGAGTCGAGCCTAGGGTGTGAGGCTATATTTAATATGAATTATATGATAAAAATCTATATACTTTTTTACTCTTTGAATTCACAATTTTAATTAAAGTGGGACACAAAATTTAATGCATGGATTTGAGACCAATAAGACCGCGAGTGGAAAATTTTATGTATGGATTTAGGGATTAACAATAATTTGTTGTAGCATAGTTTGGCATTTTTGATGTAAAATTATGCTGAGGATAGTGAACAGAAAAAGGGTTCACGAAGACACTATCAGCGTGGATAATTCCAATGAAGATGATGTAAAGATAGAATTTAAATGGGCTTATATATTTGAGCATATAATTGACCTTTGTATTTATTGTACCTAACTTGAGATTGATGTAATGAGGCATTTGTGTTATAAGGGGTGCATGATCGGTTGTATTTGACACCCAAAATTTGATTTCTCAGGTGTGTTGTAAGCCTTGTTGAGTCAAATCGGTAGTATTTATCCCTCTTAGGTAGAAAAAGGATGTGACATCAAGTTGTTGAATTAACCACTAGGTAAATACGAGGGTGTACTCATAACTAAGCTTGATATTTAATTGTTGAGTCAGGAATGTATTGTTTATCCCTCTTCAGTAGAGAGGGGATGTGAGATCAAGTTGTGAAATTAACCACTAGGTAGATACGAGGGTGGTAGGGATACTCATATCTAAGCTTGATGTGTAACCGAAGAAGTTAAAATGTGAGATGGAGTCGAAATGTAAGCAACCAACAATTTATCGTGATTAATGAACCATCTAGCTGAAAAGGGTTCTTAGAGAAATAGCAAGTAAAGCAGATGGTACCCATATACCTCAGTAAATGGATTTATTTTTATATGGACATCAGTAATCAATTGTATGCAGGTACAAGAGAGAAAAGAAGAATGCCCATTATGAGGAAATCCCAAAGAGAAGATAATAATAGCTCAAGACAATGGTTTTTGGAGTTATGTAGATCAGAAGATCAATTTGTAGACATTTATAAAATCCTCACCAAAAAAAATTGGGGTGAAATAATTAAAGGGGATAATGTTATTTCACCCCCCTTTAGGCATCTCTACAATCGTCATCATCGCTTTAACTTATTTAGATTCGAAGAGTGAACATTGCCTCCAACCCCCCACTGCCTTAGCTTATTCAAAATTAAAGGGGCGGCACCGCTAGATGCAATCAAAATTTAATTAATGTAGCTGACTCTAATTTTGTTATAAATAGAAACTATCAGTTAGAGACAGACATTCACTCTCAGATTTTGTATTTTTGTGTGTAATTTAGCATTTTTCTTGCAGTTTATTATCTTCTTACTATCTTTGTTTCTTTCACATGCACTAACTTAATCTTGACTATGACATGCGATTGGGTAATTAATATATTTATGACAAAGATCAAATATTTTTGGCTTATAGCTGTATAAGGAATACTATAGGTTGTGGTTAGAATGCGCTTTCACAATTCACTTCTACAAATAAAATAATATTAAGGTTGTATTTCATCTAATCATGGAATATCTTCATCCATACACAAGAAAAGGAAGATGATATATGTTTTTTGAATTGTTTCAGTTTTAAACCAAAAAATAAAGTTTTAGTAATTGTTTTTGTTTTCCTACCACTTTTTGCAGTCATTTTAAATGGATCACATGTCTATGTATTTCATTTTAACTTCTGTCCATCCATGTTTTCTGAATACCACTGGATACTCACCACTATTTCAAAATGCTCCTTCGTCCTTCCGTCAAGATATTGGTATGGATGAATTACTTTCTGAAGGACACAACCAGGAGTCCATAGGTTAGTTTCTAAGCCAATTAATAGAGGTCTAGGGATCTGATCATTGTAAAAAAATAGGATTTCTCTTAATCCAACAATTCTGACAATTGCATGCATCAAAATAGGGAAATTTGTGAGCGATGTTAGCTATAAATATGAAGCAGATGAGGGGAATATAATTACCAGTTGCAGTAGCAAGCAACTACAAGGCTTAATGGAACAAAGGAATTGTGTTACAAATGATAGTAATAGAGTTTATAAGGCCTAGTATGTGAATGATCATCATCCAAGACATGTTGTTTAATGTTTAATGTTTTTATCAAATATATATTCTTGGTTATCAATTCATTAAACTGTTAATTAATTGAATTTCAACGAAATAGATGTGGAATTGTCTATAGAAGATCTGCATTGATAAAAGACTTCACTAAAGATTTAATTATAATGTGGGATAGAATAAAATTTTCTAGTGGATTAAATTGATAGATTCACAAAAATTCCCTGTGGTCTTTCAACTACAGAAAGTAGATCAGCATTATTCATTTTCATTAACATTGTCAAAATATTTTAAAATATAAAATAAAATTGTTTTTCCCTTATTTTTATCAAACTTAAGAATAGATTCATGGGCTATTTCATAGTCTTCCAAAACCCACATTATTAATTGATGGGTTTTATTTCATGGTTGGGCTTGTTGGTATAATGACTAATGTGTTGTCCTTGATGGCAACCTACTTGATAAAAATGTCAACATAATGGTAGCAGGATGAGTATAAAGGCTAGTACAGATTGGATAAAGGAATATCAGTTCAGAGATAGAGGAATGATAAAGGTAAAGTTTATGAAAATATATGTGGGTCCTATGAACAAAGACCATGGACATATGCAGGTATGGTGAAGCAAATTCGTGTATAGTTTTCACACCATAGTATTCTCAATACCATGGGTCTGGGCCATGGTATTGGCCCATAGTAATGACTGTGACAGCGAATATTTGATCCCATCAAAGAATACCATCGTCATTACTACGATATTGGCCTAAGGTATTGGCTAAGACCTAAGCTATATAAGGAGATGGAGATCAAAGTGTTAGGTGTGCAAGTTATGGGTTATTAATGAATGGTTTGATCTAAAACAAGTGTACACCAAGGAGCATGAAGGGGGTTCAGATTTGATAGATCTGAAAGCACTGTAGTTACAAATAAACATGCTTGCTTGATCCTTTATGATTATGACTAACAATTGGAATTAGAGCAAGTCCTTCAAAAGAAGCTTCATTGCTTGAAGGAAGATTCATCAAGATGAGAAATCAAGAGGGAGTAGCATCTATCAAGCCACCATTATTTAATGGATCCAACTTATTTTTCTAGAAATTCAGAACAAGAGATTATCTGTAGTCACTTGGAGTTGATGTTTGGGAAATCATTGAAGGAGGATATCATTATCCATCCTTCATTCCCATAGATGAAGAAGAAAATAAAAACTATGAGACTAATGCAAAGGTTGCCAATGCTTTATTGGGAAGCTTGGCAGAATCATAACTTGTAAATTTCATGTAGCTAAATACGGCAAAGTTTATATGGAAAAAGATCATCCAAAGTTATTAAGGTGACACTAAGTTAAAGAGTTCCAAACTTCAAAGTTTTCGAATTCAATATGAAACCCTCAGAATGCATAGTGATGAAAGTATTGCAAGTTTATTTCTTAGGGTAGGTTAGATAGTTAATTCAATGAGAAATATTGGTGATGAAGTAAAATAATCAATTCTGGTTGAGAAAATCCTATATCTGTAACCCCAAAATTCAATTTTAAAGTCTTTTCCATTAAAGAAATGCGAGATTTGAAGAACCTTATTGTTGAAAAACTTCATGGGATCTTAACAGCTTATGGAATGGGAAAAGGGTGTCCTTCAGATATCGGAGAAGCAATATTCAAAGCTACTTCTAAAGGAAAATAAAAGGAGGAGCTTAAGTAATCAAGTTATGTATCAAATGAAGAAGAGGTGAACTTTGTAAAGAAACTTCAAGTAGGAACTGGCATATTTAGAGTTAAACTTCCTTTCAAATGTTTTTCTTGTAGAAGGGTCGGTCATTATACTCCTAAATTCCCTTATAAAGAAAACCATGAGAAAGGGAAAATTTCTGCAAAAGTAAATTTTAGAGGAAGGTTTGAAAACAAAAAACGTTTCTACACACACAAAGATATTGATGGTCTTTCAAATGGTGAATAGGGTGAGTTTGATCAATAATATCAATTACTTTTGGAATTTGAAGATAAATGTTTTGATGAGTCTAATGATGTTTTTATGGATACTCTAGAAGAAAAAGATAATCTCATTGAAGAAATAACTCAGCTTAAAATTCATTTAGAAGAAGCTAAATTACCAGAAGAAACACTAAAGAAACAAATTCTAGAAAAGGAGGCGCATAATGAAAAGTCAGAACTAGAAATAGTAAGTCTAAGAAAGGAACTTGAGAAAAAAAATGCATAAACCTTAGATTTTCTAAAGAATCCAAGACCCTAGAAGAAATCATCAAAGTACAATTCTCTCCTTTAATAAAAATATGTCTTAGATACAATGGAAAACCATCAAAGTGTAAAATCTTTTGAAACAAATACAGGAAGTTATCTCAATGCAATAAAGGGAGGTAGTCAACTAAATTCTAGCTCTCAGGAAAGGAATGAAGGATCAAATGTCCCTTAGGTAAATCACCCTTACCACAATCAAAAGGGAAATTAAGCAAAAAGGTATTATACTCACAGGAACTTCTACTTCAATGTTCAATGCTTCACTTGTCATAATTTTGGTCATAAGGTTGCTCAACGTGTTTCCTATAAAACTATCTTGACTAGAGAAGAAAGAAAACAAAAGAATGAGATTGGATTAAATAAATACTCTTACAATACTTTCTCACCTCTCCAAGATGAAACATAATGTTCCTTGTGCAATAACTTTGGGCATAGAGAAACTGAATGCAGAATGAACAAAAGGCAACAACATCCAAGGTATGGAAAAAGAAAACCATAGAATCTGAAAATTGTGGTTTAGCTTTGTATGCAGGAGATCAGGAAAATGTGTGGTATATTGACAGTGGATGCTCAAAGCATATGATAGGTGATAAAGATAATTTTATGTCATTTAATGAAATAAAGAAAGAAAAGAACATAACCTTCGGAAGCAACTCACATGTTGCTGTCAAACGGAAAGGAACTATTTTGCTAAAGGATAAAGTTAAAGCTTTTAAAATTTATTTATTTTTATTTATTATTTATTATTTATTATTATTGTTAGTCAAATGTGTGATCAAGGACATGAGGTTGTTTTCAGATCAAATAATTGTGTGGTACGAAATATAGATATAGGTAAGATCATAGGAAAGGGAATAAGAACTCCAAATAATGTCTATGTCTTGGAAGACGGATAAGAGCATTGTTACTTGAGAAAATCAGAATACAAGTGTCTTTGGCACAAAAGAATGGGACATCTAAGCTTCACTCAATTACACAATTCAAACAAAATGGGAGCAATGTGTGACTTTCCTAACATCTCTCTGCTAGAAAACAGTATGTAAAAATCATGTAAATTCGGTAAGCAAACCAAAGTTCAGTTTAATGCTAAAGAAGGTACTTCAAGTAAGCCATTTGAACTTATTCACATTTATTTGTGTGGTCCTATGAGAAAGAAGTCTCCTCGAGGTAAAGAATACTTCATATCATTCATTTATGATTTTACTAGAATGTGTTGGATTGGCTTATTGAAACATAAAGATGAAGCATTTGATAGATTTAAGGTCTGGAAAGGTCTAGTAGAAAATGAGTTAGACTTAAAAATAAAACGTCTTAGATCTGATAGAGGAGGATAATTTATATCATATGATTTTCTCAACTTTTGTGAACAACATGGTATCAAGAGGCAATTTTCTATAGCTAGAACTCCTCAACAAAATGGAGTGGTAGAAAGAATCAAAAAAACAATCCAACAAATGACATGTGTCATGCTTTATGATTCTAAAACACCTCATACCGTATGGGGAGAATTAGCACATACAGCTGTATATATCTTCAACAAAGCTCATATTCGAGTAAACAGTGATAAAACTCCTTATGAACTATGGTTTGGTAAGCCTCCAACTATCAAACATTTCATAGTTTTTGGAAGCAAATGTTACATAAATAATAATGATGATAAACTTGGAAAGTTTTAATCTAGAAATGATAAAGGAATTCTCCTTGGATACTCCTCTAGAAGAAAAGGATATAAATTCTATAATAAAAGGCTTCAAAAGATTGTTGAATGCATTGATGTTCTAATTGATGAAGCATCCATAGGTACAAAAATGGAAGCACCAGTAGATGGAAAACTTGTTCCTACAACAAGCCAAAAGGATGTAGGAGAGGGAATTAATGAAGTACCAGAAGAAGGAATTGAAAGCATAGAAGAATTAGAAAAGACTCCTTCAAGGTATGTTCAGAAAAAATCATTTGGAATCTCAAATTCTAGGTGAAAAGGAAGCTAGAGTACAAACTAGAACAACTCTTGTTGGAATGTCTAATTATATATACTTACTATCCACTATTGAACCTCAAAATGTAAATCAAGCAAGCAAAGATGAATGTTGGGTTAAGGAAATGAATGAATAACTTGATCAAATAGAAAAGAACCATACATGGGAACTAGTACCAAGACATCATGTTAAAAATGTTATTGGGACAAAATGGGTATTAAAAAAAAAATTGAATGAAAATGGAGAGGTAATTAGAAACAAATCAAGGCTCGTATGAAAATTCTATGCTCAACGATAATTAATAGACTTTGAAGAAACATTTTCACTTGTAGCCAAACTTGAAGCCATAAGAATGTTCTTGCATTTTCAATCTTTCATAAACTTTTTAAAGTATATCAATGGATGTTAAATATGCATTTCTTAATGGGGATCTAGAAGAAGTTTATATTGAACAACCTAAAGGGTTCATTCTAGGAAATGGTAAAAATATTTTCTGCAAACTTAATAAGGCTCTACATGGGCTAAAACAAGCCTTACATGCATGGTATTATCGTCTTGGCAGGTATATTCAACAACAAGGTTTCACTAAGGGGTCTGCAAATAGCAATATATATGTAAAGATGGATAAAGATAAAATTTTGATAGTTGTTGTTTATGTTGATGACATCATATTTGGAAGCAATGAAGAATCTACGAATCAAGGATTTTCTATAGATATGCTGCAAGAACTTGAAATGTCCTTACTTGGTAAATTAACATACTTTCTTGGTCTTCAAGTTCAGCAAACAAGGAATGGTATCTTTCTCTCACAAACCAAGTACCTCAAGCAGATTTTGAAGAAATATGGAATGGAAGAC
>APFE030441150.1:102461-117131 GCA_000404065.3 Pinus taeda | reverse complement strand
TGGATCATCAAACATAGCCTTTGGAAAATTTTTCCTAGGACCTAGGACTTAAGACGCATGAGGGGATTAACATTTTTCCTAACCCTCAAGACACTTTTCATCATGACTTTTACAATTTTTACATCTTCAAGGGGGAAAAACCCTTGAGAGACCCTCATAGACCACCCAGTTCTGCGACCAAACATAATCTAGCAAATTAACACACTAGGATTCTCCTAAGACTCTAATGATAAAATTTA
Source organism: Pinus taeda (assembly GCA_000404065.3). Classification (NCBI taxonomy): domain Eukaryota; kingdom Viridiplantae; phylum Streptophyta; class Pinopsida; order Pinales; family Pinaceae; genus Pinus; species Pinus taeda. Next base: position 116,892 of record APFE030441150.1, on the reverse strand, counting down.
TTCCGGCTTTGGGGTCAGGTTGAAGGAAAACTCTGTCGATCATGGATCGGTGAGACGAAAAACCTTCCGGAATGAAGATTATCACTAGAAAATTAGGTCCACCTAGGCAATCTACATACATGACTCAACTCTGCTAAGATTATTTACAATTCAACATGCAGACTGGGTTTATAACTTAATATGATCAAGTGGATGATGACTGTCGAATGGCATGGTCATGTCGATCAAGCGTTATCCCTTTTGCGAAGAAAAGGGAGTGTATTGCTATGGGTAGTTGACACGCAGTGGTCAACATCTGGCTCTACTTGGGGACACGTTGCTGCATTGTAGGAATGTGAGAATCCATAATCTGCACCCACGCAACACACAGCAGAAATAAGTAGCGTCCATTCAAAAATCATCATATAACATTTAAGCACATGAAAGATAGAAGCTCTTCATTTATTAACTATCTAGTAACATGAAAAGTAAATCTAATCCTAAAATAGAAACGAAATGCTGAAATGACGAGGAGTAGGGTTAGAAATACAATACAAAGGATGCCCCATGGCATCATTTATCATCTTTGAAGAACAGCTTGAGCATTTGGCCATTCGCAGGTAGATCAAGTGGTTCGCCATCCAATCTGCTCAAGTGGAATGAGTTTGGTCCAGCTATATCTCGAATGATGTACGGTCCCAGCCACAAACTATCAAACTTCTTATGTTTTACTGGTTTCTCATTCTTGCAGTCCCAAAGCAATACCATATCTCCCACCTACAAAGATCTAGATCGAGAGAATTTATCAAAGCTTTTCTTAACGTTAGATTGATTTTTACATATAGCATCAAAAGCTGTCCTACGAGCTTCATCTAACTCCACAATCTGATCTATTCTATTCTAAATAACATCTTTATTAGTAGAAAAAGTCTGAAGGAGCTGATAAGCTGGCAACTTAAGGTGCACAGGTAAGGTTACATCCAAGCCATAAACTAATTCAAAGGGAGATTTACCAGTAGCTTTCTTCTTAGTGATTCTATTTGCCCATAAAGCATACTTGATTTTGCTATCCCATGATCTCTTATTATCTCCTACTATCTTCTTGATAATGGTTATGAGATTCTTGTTACTTGATTCAGCCAGACCATTACCCTGAGGATAGTAATTTGACGAATGAGATAAGACAATACCATACTTGAAACAAAAGATGAAAACTCTAAGGAACTAAAAGCTTTGGCATTGTCAGTAGTGATCTTAGCAGGGACACCAAATCTAGTAATGATGTTATTTTCAATGAAATCCATAATAACCTTTTCAGTGGCATTCTTAGCAGGAATGGCATCAACCCATTTAGTGAAATAATCCGTAGCAGTCAAAATCCATGAGTAGCCATTGCTAGAATCTTCATGGAACTTCCCTATGAAGTCTAGACCCCAATGCTGAAAAGGTGCCTCTACAATGACAGGTTGTAGGGGTAGGGTAGCAAGCTTTTGTTTCCCAGTGAATAGTTGACAGGCTTGACAATTCCTAACGAACTTATGCACATCAGAAAAAATTGAAGGCCAATAATAACCAGCTCTCAGGATTTTGTGGGCGGTAGTTCTAGCAGCATAATGACCACCACAAAATCCTGAATGAAACTCAAAGATTAATTTCTTGGACTCAACATCATCAACACACCTAAGCACTATTCCCTCAGGATTTCGCCATCCAAGGCCATCCTTCATAAGGCAATACTTAGTGGCTTTTAGTCTAAGAGCCCTTCTCTTATGAGCAACTAAATGGTTACGACATGCAAGATTCATCAAGTAATAAACTATGTCCTTGTACCATTCATGCTCTCCTAATCTTTGCAACTCAGGTGAAGATAGATCGCTAACACAAAACAAACCAAGAGTCTTTTCGTTACTCTCAGTTAACATTTGAGCCAAACTTTGGCCCTTGACTAGCTTGGTGGGTCTGATCTCCAAATCATATTCCTGTATTTTAGTCACCCACCTAGCACAAGTCCCAAAGCAATCGGTTTGAGTTAATATATCTTTAACAGCAGAATGTGGGATGAAAGTAATGATTTTAGAATAACCCACATAAGTTTTGAAGTGCTTAAGAGACTTGACCAAGGCATAAGCTTGCTTTTCCATGGTATTGTACTTCAATTCAGAATTTTGAAGTGCTCTACTCATGAAAGCAATAGGCTGCTCGTGACCATCTTTATTCTTTTGAAGCAGGACACCAGCAATGGTATCTTCGGAAGCGAAAGAAAAAATCATGAAATCCTTGGAATAATCAGGACTAACTAAGACATGAGCTCTTGCAATAACACATTTGATTTCTTGAAAAGCCTTTTTGCCTTCTTCTTGCCAAACAAATTTTGCATCTTTCTTTAGAAGATTTTGAATAGGCTTAGCTATTTCTGCGTAATTTGGAATAAACCTTCTGATGAAATTTGTCTTTCCAAGGAAAGACTGGAGGGATTTGAGATTATGACGAAGGAGAATCTTTTGAATTGCTTCAATTCTTTCAGGATCAATCTTGATTCCATCCTTAGAGATGATATGGCCCAGTAATTTCCCTTCAGTTACTCCAAAAACAGACTTAGCTGGATTCAAAGAAATGTCGTATTCTCTACATCTATCGAAAACCTGCCTAAGATGATTTACATGACTGATACCATCTTTAGAGAAAACAGTAAGATCATCTTGGTAAATTTCAATAAATTTCCCGATTAACCCCTTGAAAGCATAATCCATAGCCCTTTGGAATGTAGCCCCAGCGTTTGTTAATCCAAACGGCATTCTGATGTATTCAAAGGTACCCCATGGTGTGATGAATGTGGTTTTATGACGATCTTCCTTTTTAACCCATACCTGATTGTATCAAGAAAAACTGTCTAGCAGCAACATCATTCCAGAACTGGTTACTCTTTGCAACAAAGTTTCCATGTTTGGCAAAGGGTAATTATCCTTCTTGCATGCTAGATTAAGGTTTCGGAAATCGACACAAAGCCTTATTGTACCATTCTTTTTCCTAACAATCACCAGATTTGAACACCATGTCGAATGCCTAGTTTGAGCGATAATTCCTGCCGCAAGCATTTTCGCAAGCTCTTTCTGAACTAAAGGGGCCAATTTAGGATTAATTTGCCTAAGTTTCTGGCGAAAAGGTTTAGCATTTTCATCTTTTAAGGGGATAGTATGTTCCATGACATCTCCCCTATAGCCCTTTAATTCATCATAAGAAAAAGCTAAAACATCTCAATATTCACGAAGTAAATTAGTTAACTTTTTACTTTCCTCCACACTAGTACCTTTACCGATTTTAACAATTTTTGGGTTTTCAGAAGTACCAATGTTTATCTCGAGATATTTGCCTGGGTCCATCTTATTTTCTTCTCTTAGCTTCGTGGCATCATGCCAGTCAAAATGTTGCTCTAAGGCAACCACATTCCTAGGAGTAGGATTTATGATATGCTCATGATTTAAAGATCCATCCTCCTCAGGATTTACCCGGAGATCCTCAAACTCATCCAAACTACTAAGAAAACGAATGACTTGCTTTTCATCATTGAAGACCTGCCAATGCTTTGAGTTATCTAGAATAGATGGTCTAAATATTACTTCCATTTTGATCTTATCTTCAATTAGCTCATCAGATAACTGGAAAGTAGTAGCAGCTATGGCAAGTTCATCTGCCAAACTATTTTGCTCTCTTGGAATTGCTTCGAGGTCAAGGGCATCAAAGTGTTCCATAGTATCCCACACAGCATTTCGATAATTCCTTAGTCTTTGATTTTTGCATGTAAATTTATTTTTACGCTGTATGATAACTAAATCAGAATCCCCCTTAATGCTAAGCAACTTAATCTTCAAAGACTTTGCCAATTCAAGACCCAACAATATAGCCTCATATTTAGCGACATTGTTGGTTGCTTCAAATTCTAATCGATAGGCAAACTTGAAAATGTGATCAAGGGGAGACTTAAGCACTATCCCAGCACCTTTACCATGCCTAGATGCTGCACCATCGAAGTACATGTACCAAACTCTATTATTGAGATCCTTAATCTTATCATCGGGAGGAATTATGAAATTAGACATGATGGCATGGTTCCCAATGTCAGATTGTTCTTTGATTATCTTGTTGTGAGGCCTCTTAGGATCTTCGACATGAAATTTTCTTTCGGGCTCTCTATTTAGTCTTATAAAACCATCACCCCTAGGAGAAGGAATCATAGCATATGACCAATTCATCTGAATACTTCCTCCTAGATCAGAGGCCCACTTTCTGGATAAAAGCATACCCCATGCATCAGGCACATCCACAACAACAATATCCATAACAATTCATGATGTCTGGGTAAACTTTATAATGAACTTGCAAATCTTGATCAAACCATGCACTTCAATTTTCTTGGATCCATGGCACTATGTTTAGTAGGTCTAGAACTCTTAGTTAGCTGTTCCATGACCCTTGTCATTTCACAAGCTGATGCACCAGAATTCCAACATTGCAATTATTCAATTATATTCATTAACCAACAAGGTGATAAAGAAACGCTGGTGATCTTTGTTATCAGCATCTAAGCTTTGCAAATATATAGGAGCATCATGATAGTCAGCTTCTCGATTTTTCTGTTGAGAAATATTTATTTGAGGACTTTGGATAGCTTTTAGTAACTTATCTCTTTGGGAAGGGATTTTAGCAATCTCGGAGACAAGAACCCAGATTTTGGCATTGTTAAACCAACTTCCCAAATCGACATCAAATCCAGAGTTTAAACCAGGGTTAAAAGTTCAAGGGGGAATTTGATTCCCGCTTTGATCTTTATCCCTTCTCTGGTAGGTCAAACCTTTATCTCTAGCAATTTCCAAGATTTGCTCGGGAGAGGGTTTTTCACCATATAACCTAGCCAAAATATCATCTTCATTTTCAAGGTTATTTATACTGAAAGATGATGAAGGATTCATAACATCACGACTATTTTCCTTGACCTCTATCCAATCATCCATCAAACAGTGCAAAACACGCATATGGATTTCCAATGAATTAATTGAATGATGAGCAAGCTAAAGCTGAATCATAATACAGAGATATTTACAGTAAATAGAAACATCAAGTTTCTATTTAGTAAATAGAATCAATCAGTTTCATCAAAGAAACTGCTAAAAAAGAAAAAATAGCAACAGCTAAAAGAATGAGCATTAAATACTAAAAAAGGGATAATAGGATTATTCTAATACCCTCCCTTAATGCTCAATCTATTTACAACACCAATAGACCCTCTGAATTTTACAAATCTATCAGGACCAAGAGGCTTGGTGAAGATGTCTGCGGGCTGCTCTGTTGTGGGAACATATCGCAACTGAACGGATCCGTTTTCAACAAGCTGGCAAATGTAGTGACAATGAGTTTCCACATGCTTTGTGCGTTCATGAAAGACTGGATTCTTGGCAAGTTTGAGCACTCCCTGATTGTCACAAAACAAAGAAGTAGGACCTGTCTGAGAAACATGCATATCCTCAAGCATACGTCGAAGCCAAACTGCCTCATAGGCTGCCTTAACTGCTCCCCGATACTCTGCTTCTGTTGAGGAGTGAGCCACTGCATGCTGCTTCTTACTAGTCCAGGTAACAGCACCAGATCCTAGACTAAACACATACCCAACTGTAGATTTACGGTCATCAACCGAACCGGCCTAGTCAGAATCTGTGTAACCACTGAGTATAGGATCGGAACTTCGAGTGTATAGGAGTCCATAATTAGAAGTGCCATGCACATATCGTAGCACACACTTTGCGGCTATCCAATGATCAGCTTTAGGAGCTGACATGAAGCGGGAAATGTAGCTCACTGCAAAACTGATGTTAGGTCTGATGGCAGTAAGATAGATGAGACTGCCCACTAATTGCCCGAATAAAGTCTCATCCACAAGAGGAGAGGATGACTGAGTTGAAAGTTTGAGCCCTGGTTCCATAGGAGTCGTGGCTGGTTTGCAATCCTGCATTCTGAACCTGTCCACAAGATTTTTGGCATACTTGGACAGAGAGAGAAAGATGTGATTCTCAGTCTGCCAAACTTCAACCCCCAGACAGTAATGAAGAAGTCCCAAGTCTGTCATATCAAAGGTTCTGCATAAATCTTGTTTGATCCCATGGATCAAATGTGCAGAGCTGCCAGTAATGATAAGGTCATCTACATAGACAACCACAAACAAGATATCATCACCAGTATGCTTGATATACAGATTTGCATCAGATGGGCTCCGTTGAAAGCCATGATCTGTCAGGTACTGATCAATTTTCATGTACCAAGCCCGAGGAGCTTGTTTCAATCTATAGAGTGCTTTAGCTAATCTACACACTTTCTGTTCTTGACCGGCAATCTTAAATCCTAGAGGCTGTGTCATGTAGACTTCTTCTTGTAAGTCACCATTTAGGAAAGCACTCTTTACATCCATTTGATGAACTTTCCGTTTGAACTGAGTTGCTAGGGCAAGGACAAGCCATATGGTACTCATCTTGGCTGTAGGAGCAAAAGTCTCCTCATAGTCGATGCCTTCCTTCTGTGAGAATCCTCGAGCCACAAGACGAGCTTTATACTTGTCTAAGGTTCCATCAGCGTTGTATTTCACTTTATATACCCATTTGCAGCTAATGGGCTTTTTCCCTTCAGGAAGATCAGAAAGGGTCCATGTGTGATTTTTCTGAAGACTCTGGAATTCAGCGTCCATAGCCTGTTCCCACTCGGATGTACCCTTAGCCTCTAAGTAAGTTTGAGGCTCAAAGATACTGTGTAGGTTAGCCATAAGAGCAAAATTTACTGTAGACTGTTGTTTGCTCTTATGTCTAGAAGCTCTTCCTTCAAGGAGTTCATCATCCCGGAGATCACCAATGGTTTTAGCCCACCATTTTGGCCGAAGAGTAGAGGAACCAATATCAGGGGGAGATGGAGAAGGTTCAGGAACAATAGGGGCAGCAAGAGAAGGGTTATTTTCCGGAGGAAGCTCTGGTAGTGTATTATCAAACACTGATGCTGCATCATCCCTCCCATCAGGTGGACTTACTGGAAGAAGAACATTGTGAGGCTGATCCTCAGAACACTGCTCAGAAGAAGAAGACTGAAAGAATCCTCTGTCTTCATCAAATACCACATCCCGACTGAAGCTAAGACGACCAATGGCTATATCTATTAGTCTATAAGCCTTGTGATGATCACTGTACCCTGTCATCATGAGTTTCTGGCTTTTGGAATTCAACTTAGAGCGCTTAGTAGCTGGAATCCAACCATATGCAATTGAGCCAAATACTTTGAGGTGACTGATCTTAGGTTTACGGCCAGACCAAACCTCTTCGGGAGTCTTCCCCTTAACAGCCTGAGTGGGTGATCGGTTAAGAAGATAAACAGCAGTAAAGACTGCTTCAACCCAGAATTTGTTTGGAACACTCTTGTGTTGTAACATGGAGCGAGCCATTTCAACAACTGTGCGATTGCGGCGTTCAACAACACTATTCTGCTGAGGAGTGTAAGGAGTAGTGAACTGGCGTTTTATGCCATGAGTATCACAGAAGTTGGAAAAAGCAGAAGAACAAAATTCCCCCTCGTTATCTGTCCTAAGAGTCATGATATTACAGCTAGACTCTTTTTCAACTAAGGTTTTAAACTTCTGAAATATACTAAATGCATCAGATTTATATTTTAGAAAATATACCCACATCTTTCTACTGAAATCATCTACAATAAGCAAAAAATATTTGCAAGCAGTGATAGAAGATGTATTCATAAGACCACAAATATCAACATGAATTAATTGGAGTACCTTAGATGTGCGTCAGATTCTCCATTCGTGAATGAAGACCGATGTTGTTTGCCAGCTTGACAAGCGCCGCATATGCCCAATTGCTGAGTCTGAATATCAAGTAACCCTGACACAAGTCTTTCCCGAGAAAGCTGAGAGAGATACTGCATGTTTAGGTGCCCATGTCGCTGATGCCATAGAGTGCTGATAGGAGAAACACGAGCTGCTAGAGCCACTTCTGGAGAATCACCAGTGTCAAGAAGCCTGTATAAACCATGATCTTCTAGGCCAGCAACAACTGTAAGACTACGCTCCCTGTCGATAATAGAGCATTTGTGCACACTGAATACTACATCAAGCTGAGGAGAGTTCCTCATAATCTGGCTGACAGACAACAGATTAATTTCCATCCCAGGAACATAGTACACATTCAGGAAGATGAGTGTGCACCCACCAGACTGGATTTGAACGATACCTCTGCCATCCACTGTGTATTTCTCACCTCCGCCAAATACCACAGAATCACTGAAAGATGAAAAGTCAATAAACCAGTCACGCCTGTGAGAGAAATGGCGTGATGCACCAGAGTCAATGTACTAGGCAGATGATGGAATATGATCTGAAGACCTTTTAGCCATAAAGGCGTAAAAGGAAGAATCTGTCTGCTCGAAATGTTCTGCAACATTTACTGTCTGATGAAGCCCTCCCGTTTCTTCTGTTCAGAAGCAATTCTCTGTCAGCAATCTTTCTTCATGTGGCCGAACTTGTGACAGTAATTACACTGCACATTTTTCTTCCTAGCAGGATCAAAAGGCTGAGAAGAACCTTTCTGCTGAAAGGACTGAGAGGACTGATATTTGGCAGCAAAAGCATTTTCTGAGGAGGCTGATGCTGCACCACTACCAAACTGTTGTTTCCAACGATCCTTGCTACATGAGTTCAGTGCATAACTCCGGAAACTTCAGATCAACATTAGTGGCAGTAATGTTGAGTGTTTCTATGAAGTGCTCATAAGATTGTGGTAGACTTTTCAGAGTGATAACTACCATATCTTCTTCCTCCATGGTGCGACCAATGGCTTCGAGCTGATCTCGAATGTCTTTAATCTTGTTGAGATGTTCCTGTAAAGACATATGTTCGTCCATCATGATGGAGAACAACTGATTTTTGAGAAACAAAGCTCTGCTCTTGTTGGATGTCTCGTACAGTTCTTTCAACTGTTGCCAGATCTCGGCAAATGTCTTGCCAGAAGGAATCTGTGGTAACTGATCATCAGCCACAGAGAGCTTGAGAAGCATAACAGCCTCTCGATTTCTATCATCAAACTTATCTTGATCGGTACCAGCTGTACCGGAACGAGTTTCTTTGCCCAAAATAAGCTGATCAAGACGCCTGTATTCAAATATGGTCAACATTCTTTGTTTCCAGATGTTATAATTGCTGCCATTAAAGCGTTGATTGCCTTCTAACATCAGATTGGTGAGGGAGGCCATCTGTATGTTTCTGGAAGACTGATAGAACTCTGTTCAGTGAAGTGGTGTAATATGACCCTCCTTTGGTGACAAACTCAGCCTTTTAACAGAAGGTTTTAGCTCCTTAACCCACAAAATTCAGGTAACAACACACAGAATCCACCGCTTCTTTATGAACAGAACTTGGCCGACAATATAGAAGAGAAAACTTTGGCTTCAAATATGTCCCTGAGTTAATACGAGTTAATACGCATACCCTCTAGTAACGCTACAGCAGCAAATAAGGTGAGGAAATGGCTTTCGAATTTCTCAATATGACCTCTAAACAGTCAGCTTTCACGTCCTCGTAATGGGCCCACGTTTTTATTTGCGTAGCTTCAACTATTGGAGCATTTCAATCCGCTGTCATTCACAAAGTCAATTCTGCGAATTGATAAAATATGACACCGTTTTACCACAATTTTCTAATGCGGATTATCAGAATAAATAAACCAGCGGACAACAGATACATCGGGTGATGATTGAGCGTAATGGACAATTCGTGTCTTTTAGATGCAGCGGAAATCAAGCATCGATCCTCGGAGTCTTCTAAAAATCGGAGAACTGGAAAACCCCTGTCGAAGGCAGAAAAATAAAAAAAACAGTTAAATGAGTTTGCACGAGTTTTCACGGATTCCTCGTCTTCAACGCAGTTGGTGGAGGAACTGGTTCTGGTCTTGGTTCTCTTCTGCTGGAACGTCTTTCAGTGGACGACAACAAAAAATCCAAACTTGGATTCACTGTGTATCCATCACCACAGGTACACCAGCGTTCTCTCTATGCATTCTTTTCTGGAACACACCGATGTGGCCGTTCTCCTCGATAATGAAGCTCTTTACGATATTTGCCGTCGTTCTTTGGACAGTGAACATCCCACATACACAAATCTGAACCGACTTGTCTCACAGGTTATTTCTTTATTGACCGCGTCCCTCCGTTTTGACGGTGCTTTGAATGTCGATGTAACGGAGTTCCAAAAGCTAGGCTCGCGAAATGCAAATGAATAACTGCTTGCGTCAGTTGTTGCCCGTGCTTGCTCCGGAAGCCAGCTCAAATACCCGTTGCCACCCGATGCACGCAGCGAAAAAAAATACAGGAATTGGAGCCAGTCAGTGTCGCTGTCAATTTACCAAGTGCGTGCTATGAGATCGGGCAACAAAAAAAATTCCCAGCGCTACATAGATTGCATCCACGACAAAAAATTTAAATTAGCTGAGAAGTTATTTCGGAGAATCCACTTCTGTATCGAGATAGACGACTGTAAGCTTTTATCACAGTGAGCAGAGCCAAAGCTAAGACTCAGTGAAGGCTATCTGGCTTACAGAGGGCTCGACCTTAGAAATGAATGACAGAAATAACTCAAGAGATTAGGATGCAGAGAGAATAACTTCTCAGGAAATCTCTTTTTCTGGCTCTGATACCATAAAACAGTGCGAAACACACATATAGATTTCCAAATAAATTCATTGAATTGATTGAGCAGCAATACTCAATAATAATACAGAGATATTTACAAAGATAGAAACATCAAGTTTCTATGTAAAGAATCAGTTTCATCTAAGAAACTGCTAAAAGCATAAAATTAGAAACAGCTAAAAGAATGAGCATTAAACTAAAATAGTATTATTCTAATAAAGTGGGCACGAAAATCGATGATGCCGTACAACATTTATTGCTGTCCTGTTTTGTTGTTTGCACATATTTTCCAGTTGGCTGTGAGGCACAGAAAACGAGATAAGTTGTAAAAGTTTGCTTGTTGATTTTTGCTGAATATTTCTCACTGTAAAAAGCATTTTCAAAAATAAGGAGCTCTCAAATTGGTTTTCCCCAAGAGTTGTAGGGGGTTTTTCCAGGGTCACCTTGACAAAAAATCACTGTGTTTAAATGTGTTTAATCGTTGTTTGTACCTGCTGATTTATTATTTCTGCATTTTCTAGCATTCTGTAAAATTTCCAGAATTTGTGTTTTCAGAAAAAATTATTTTTTCAGTTGTTGAATGTATGGATATGGGAAAGGGCATTTAACTATTTTGGAAAAATAAGGTGAAACTGAAAACCGGGGTGGGAAAACAGAAATTTTTACATGGTATCAGAGCTTGAGTGCTGAAGGACAGTTTGGAACAGCAAAAGAGAAAAATTACAGCTGCTGATTTTTCACTCAGAAAATTCCAGCAAGCTGATTTTTCATAAACAGCAGGTTTTATCTTTACTACAGCAGTGCTATTTTTCAGTTTTAGGACAGCAGGATGTCATTGGGATTAAGTGTGGAGGATAGGTTGGATGGGCATACAAATTACAGCGTTTGGAAGGAGAGAATGCAGAGTATATTTGAGGAGGCAGAAGTCTGGGATATCATGGTGCATACCACTCAGACCCCTATTGTTGTGCCTACTGATGCTACTCAGTTGGCTGCTTATAATAGAAAGAACAACAAGGGTAAGAGGCTGATTCTAGACGGAATCAAAGACCATTGCATTCCTCGTGTGAGAAGAAAGAGCAATGCCCATGAGATGTGGACAGCATTGTCCAATCTCTACCAGAGTACTAAAGAGAACCGGAAAATGGTTCTGAAGGAGAAACTGAAAAACATTAAGATGGGCAATGATAGTGCAGCTGGATATCTCACTAAGATTACTAATGTGAGAGATGAGTTGGCAGTGATTGGAGAGGCCATTCCACCCACTGAGTTGGTGCGGATTGCGGTAAATGGCCTCCCCCGTTCATGGATGAACTTTGCTGATGGGGTTTGTGCACGTGAGACCCTTCCCACATGGGAGAGGTTTTGGGATGATTGCATTCAGACAGAGATCAGGAAAGGTTAGCTTGGGGCAGCCAAGCCAGTTGAGCAGGATGAGGATGTAGCACTGTTGGCAGGAAGCAAGAAAGGCAAAGGAAAGAAGCAGGCTTCCACAAGCAATGGTGGGGGCAAGGGCAAAGGTAAAGGTAAACAGGGTAACACACAGAAGGATTATTCCAAGGTGAAGTGTTGGAATTATCAAAAGATGGGACACTATGCAATTGGGCGTCTGGAGAAGAAGAAGAAGAAGGGGAAGAACCAGACCGTGGTAGCTTCAACAGAGGTTGAGGACTTTGCAGATCGTTTTGATCGGGAGTTTGGGTTCACTGCGTGTGAGTTCTCTACTGCAGGATCACCTGCCACACAGGTTTAGAGGGAGCATGCTTTTCCCTCGATTAGCGGAGCATCTTCGGGTATATGGTATGTGGACAGTGGGGCTTCACGTCACATGACAGGAGTTCGTTAGTACTTCTCAGAGCTTTCAGAGAGTGGCACTGATATGGAGGTAGTACTCGGTGATGACAGAGTTGTTAGAGCAGTCGGTGTGGGGACACTGACATTTCAGAGGGAGTCCAAACCTCTCTTGAAGGTGTCAAATGTTTTTTATGTGCCAGGGATGAGGAAGAACCTCATATCCGTCTCAACTTTGGAGGACAGAGGATATGAGGTATTGTTCAGGGGAGAACATGTGTTGATGTATCCCAGGGGCACTCCAGCTAATTCAGCTAGAGTGACAGGTGTACGCCATGCAAAGGTGTACAAGTTTGCATTCCAGCCCCTTTTGGCATTGAGCAGTAGTACCGACAGAAAAGCTAGCAGTTCTGAGCTGTGTGAGATTTGGCACCGCAGGATGGGGCATATGTATCATGGAGCCTTGAGGACCTTGCGGGAGATCACTATAGGTGTGCCAGATTTCAGTACTGATCACTTTAATACTTGCAGAGGATGTGCAATGGGCAAGTTTGCCAAATCCCCTTTTCCGAGCAGTGACAACAGAGCGACTGGGATACTTGATTTGATTCATTCTGATGTGAGCGGTCGGATGTGTCATGTTTCCTTTAGTGGATATGAGTACTATGTTTTATTCATTGATGATCACTCCAGGAGGACCTGGATTTATTTCTTGAAGACCAAGAGTGAGGTCTTCAAGCAGTTTCATGAGTTTAGAGCTCTTGTGGAGACACAGATAGGTCGGAAGATCAAGTCCCTGAGGTCGGACAATGGGGGAGAGTACACCCTTGGAGAGTTTGTTGACTATTGTGCGGAGGCAGGCATCAGGAGGGAGTTCACTGTTCCTTACAACCCCCAACATAACGGGGTTGCGGAGAGGAAGAACAGATCCATCGGAGGGGCTTCCAAAGCGATGTTACGTGATCAGGGATTGCCATTGTTCTTGTGGGAAGAGGCCTGCAACATAGCTATTTATTTCCAGAATAGGAGTCCACATCGTGCCTTGGGGCACATGACTCCGGAGGAGGCTTTTTCTGGGAAGAAGCCTGATATTGGTCATCTTCGTATCTTTGGGTGCATTACATACTCCTACATACCCAAGGAGAAGAGGACCAAACTAGAGCCCACCGCGGAGAAGGGTATCTTTGTGGGCTACAGTGAGACCTCAAAGGCCTTTTGGATTTACATTCTTTCATAGAGGAAAGTTGTTGTTAGGCGGGATGTGAAGTTCGAGGAGGACAGGGCCTTTAGGAGGTCACAGGAGTTAGAGCATCTAGATCAGCCAAATCCTTAGCAGTAGTTGAGGCAGTCGCAAGGATCCAATGGGTAGGGAACAGGAGGATCCGAAAGTACATCTATGATGATGCCAGGTTCGTCAGTGAGCAGTGGCTCGACGAGCCAAAGGGGTGGTGCTTCGGGCAACATGCAGAGTAGTCCACAAAGTAGTTCACTAGGGAGTCCATTGATGGACAGTTCACACGGTACCTCAGCTTCTACAGGTTCAGGTGCAGGTAGGAGGACAACAGACAGGAAGTCAGGAGTTCAGGCTCCTGATGGTGATGAGGAGGAGGAGTTTCATTCTCCAATGGGAGAAGTATGCTAAGGGAAGAGGAAGCCCAAGTGGCTTCGAGACACCTTGAGAGATGCCACATCTGTTGCTCAGGCTAAGAGGTCGGTCATAGAGAGTAGGCCACCTAGGAGGTTTTGTAGCTATATGGCAATGGCTACCAGCATCCTTGACTCTGAGCCTTCTAGCTATGAGGAGGCAGCTAGCCAGAGGTTACTTCAAGATGGCTTTACAAGGTAAAGCATGCTGCAGATGGCAGCATTGAGAAATTCAAAGCGAGGTTTGTGGCTAGAGGGTTCTCCTAGGTAGAGGGAGTTGATTATGAGGAGACCT
>APFE030441150.1:83802-100736 GCA_000404065.3 Pinus taeda | reverse complement strand
AGTGATAAAGTTACTAAAGTCTAATTTTAAAGTGACTTTAATAAAGTCAATGTAAGATTAGAAAGGAAAAGTGACTTTGGAAATAAATGACTAAGTGGGTCTTTATTAAAGTGGGGTGAATTAAAAAATAGAAAATGAGCATTTAATCTCAGCCATAAATCTCAATCTATTTCAGCCATTGGATTTAGGGGTTCCCCAAAAGTCACTTAGGGTTAGATTAAAGGAGGAAAAGGTCATTCATTCTTTCATGAACAGATTGAGAGAAGGAGAGCAAGAGAGCAAGGGAGATTTCTGGACAGGGAGGAGAAGGAGGCAGTAGCTTGGCACACATTCCAAGGCAGCATTTTAGCAAGTCCATATAGCTGAATGAGCACACAGTGAAAGGCAGATATTGGGCACGATTTTCTAGAAATCCGTACAGCAAGTGCACAGAAATTGAGCGTACAACAAGTGGCTATACCTTGGCACACATTTTTAGGAAGAACCGTACAACTGTACTGCTGTTTTCTGCACAGAAATCGAGGAACCATTCAACAACATTTATGGCAGCTTACACGCTTTTCTAGGCAGTCCGTACAACAACATTTAAGGCTGAAATTTGGGCACAAAAATTGAGGAGGCCATACAACATTTATTGTTGTTCTGTTTTGCTGTTTACAAGTTTTTCCAGTTGGCTGTGAGGCACGAAAAATGAGATAAGTTGTAAAGGTTTGCTTGCTGATTTTTCGCTGAATATTTCTATCACTGTAAAAAGCATTTTCCAGAAATAAGAAGGAGCTTTCGAGCTGGTTTTCCCCAAGAGTTGTAGGGGGTTTTTCCAGGGTCACCTTGACAAAAAATCACTGTGTTTAAATGTGTTGAATGGTTGTTTGTATGTGCTGATTTTTATTTCTGCATTTTCCAGCATTCTGTAATATTTCCAGAATTTTTGTTTTCAGCAAAATTTATTTTCCAGTTGTTGAATGTATGGATATGGGAAAGGGAATTTAACTATTTTGGAGAAATAAGGTGAAACTGGAAACTGGGGTGGGAAATGAGAAATTTTTACATGTATCTCTGTGATTCTAGGGGTTGAAATTTCATCCTTTGGTAGCCCTATGAGTTTTCCTTCCAACACCACAAGTCATACTAATATTGGATTCTTCAAGAAAGATTTATTCCCAATCTCCCATGATGACCTGATTATTGATTCATTCAGTAGAGAAAATTTGTACGAAGTGACACGTGTTACTGTTTTGACCTTCTGCCCTGAAAATGATAAAAGAAAAACTATAGGCCATGTGATTTTAGCCACTTTTTACAAAATTCAAATCCGATCCTCAGAGATAATGTTATGACATTTTTCCCTTGTTCACTTGTTTGAGATTTAATTCTAGATCCTACAAAAACCCTAACTTCCTCGGATCATATCTCCGAAATTATATCGAACCAAGATCTTAAATTTGTACCAAGATCTCATCAATGTTTCATCTCCATGTGGTCGAAATTTCAGCTTTTGAAACCTTGTAAAAACAACTTATATCCAAGATGACTTGTTTGAAGAAGCGAAACCATAGAATCACAAAAGGGAGAGATCAATGACTTAAAAATTATCCTATTTGAGGGGGAAACTTCCTTTAAATCACATAAATGAAAAATTATTGAATGAAACAAATGATAATACCTCTTTTTTATATATATGAGTCTAAGGTGTCACAATATAATCAAGGCCTACATAACAATAATAATGTAAGAACACAACAATAACAATAGTGGGCTTCTATAGGGCACAACAGTAACAATATGGTGGATACATAGGCACAACAATAACAATAAGGGGGATACACTAGTATTATGGGGACATAACACAAGGACAAAACCTTCCATAAAAATATTAGATAAGAACTTGACCTAACAAGGCCTAGCCATGATAGACATTCTGTCAAACATATCATGAACATGAAATCTCCAAGACATAAATATACATATGAACATAGGGGTCTGATACTTATCTGAAAATCACCAAGAAGGTCTAGTACCTTCTCATAATAGATGAATTATAATATATTAGGTCATACATTCATCATTCATTCATTTACTAATAAGAACATGTGAGAGCCATACATCATCACTATCATAAAACCTGCTTATAACCAACAAATCACCAGAGGTATATCAACGATATAAAAACTATTAAAGCCATATAATAACAAGTACAATTAAACATAGAACACAAGAGGAAAACAAATCTTATTAACATATGTAAAATGCAACCGGGTTTGGGACTTCCACATACCACCCAAACATAGATTGGGCTGAACCAAATATTTCTTTCATCCAATCACCCCCATGCCATATTCCAAGCATGAATGTGGGACTCACAGAAAAATAAACCAGGGATTCCTTAGGCTATACTGCAATCCCCATTGAATCATTAGGCTCGAACCCTCACCAATACAACTAGGATTTATAGCAAACCCCACCAGATCACTAGGCCCTAAACAAGCATGGATGCCTCCAGATCTCTCCACCTACACCATGATGAATTTAGATTCTTCCTAGGTCTCTAGGATTTACCTTATATGCTGCCATTCATAAGTTGATGGTTCCTATGCCTAATTGAGACTCTAGTCTCTAAGATTTACCTTATATCCCACCATTCACCAGTCGAGGATTCCTAGGACTGATTGAGACTCCACCCTCCAGGCTTTGTTGTATATCTTGGCATTCACCAGTCACATATTCCTAGGCCTGATTAAGGGCACACACCTCTAGGATTTTTCATATATCCCGCCATTCACTAGTTGAGGATTCCTAGGCTCATTGAGGTACACAAAATCTAGCTTTACTGTAATCCCACCTTCTCCAGTTTAGGGATTCCTAGGCCTCGTGTTCCTTTTCAGAGACCACCTCACTCAACTTTGATACCATATTGAAATCAAGCTCAACCAAATAAGATAAATGGCCATCACACCATTCCTATCTGAAAATGGGAAGGAAATGCTGAAGACTACTATCACACCTGGCAAAATCCATGCCAATGATAGTAAGAGAACCAAATACACACATGCATGTATCATGCATGCCAAATCTAGCAAGGAAATCATGCATGAAAATCGATACCTGCAAGTAATCCCATTGTAGCTTTCTGATCCTGCTCTTCCTTGCTTGATCTTTACTTCCCTTTGCCTTCTTAATCCAATTCTAGAGTGCTCCAGGAATACTCTAAGTGTGTGTGAGAGAGAATAGAGGCAAAGCTCCATCCAAACACTGTCAAAAGCTTGTGAACTGATCCTCATAATCCTTTTTATTAATGAGGCCTCTAATTTCTTCAATTTTCCATTATTTTTGTTCAATTTCCTCCTCACACGCAACATGTGACCTTTCACCTTATTTTTCTCCTAATTTCCTTTATTTTCATAAATAAAATGCTAATTAATGCCAGTTTGCCTCTTCCAATTTCCTTATCCATAATAAATCAAATGAACACACACACTAGGATGTTTTTCCGAACATTTAGCTTGGAATTTGTGTCCCATGACCTTGTTATTATATTTGTTTACATGAATTTTTAATCGAGGTTGTTACAAAACCCTCCCCCTTGGGGGAACACAATCCTCTTTGTTCATTGACACCTATAAACCAAGAAACTGTTGAAAACAAAACATACTGCCCATAGAGATTTCTAACACGATTCGTTGGAATATTTATAATGACCATTGTTGAAACAAGACAAACATACTATTTACTGGAGATTTATAACACAACTCATTATGGTATTTACAATAACAACCACATATACTTATGCATATTTTCTTCAACTAGAAAATAATCATATTGGAGATTTATAAATCTAGCTTGATATAGTATTTACAATGAAATACACATATACACATGTACATTTTCTCTAACCAAAAGATAAAAGGATATGACGCCTACATCCACAACAAAGGAATCCAAAGTCTCACACCTGCACACTCAAAGTAATATAAGGATTCACCTCCTTCCCAGGAAGTCTAGAATCCACTGTCAAAATCAAATTTGCATCTAATTTCTAGAGCTACAATCTTGCACCCCTTGTCCTCTCAGTGAATAGTTATTGGCTCATCATTCCATGGCACACTCCAATGTGCCTATAATTCCATCTAGCAATGCTAATGACCAAAACAAATCCATTACTGACCTTCCCTCCTTTTCTACACAGTCCCTCGAGTAATTTGGTCATCCCTTTCATGCAATCACCCACCTTCCAAGTTCCCCGATGTCCCCTATCCTTGCCGATCCATCCCTTGGAAAGGTTTCCTTGCATTGGAAGGTCCAAAAACCAAAGCATATCCCTACCTTAAAACTATCATACCGATCACGACATGCTCATGGAAATCAATGGACACTATTTGGTAGCAATGCCCCACAATGGCCCTACTCCTCAATGCTTTACGAACATATTGTTTCATGTTCCAATTCCTTTTATTGCTGCTAATTCCTTGACAGCTAATTCCAACCACCTAAATCGAGCATTTTTCAATGCTTTCCTGTACCAACCACATAATTTCCATTATATTTAAAATACATAAAAATAAATTCAAATCATACCTCATTGGTGACTCATCAATAAGGTACACTTGCAATCCTATTTACTTCCTCTTACAACAAGTCAAAGTAGTTGTTTGATCAAATCATCATGAATAAACATATCACATCTAGTACGCTGAAAATGCAACCATCATAGCTAAAAATCATGAATCACATGCAATTATCATAAACCAGAATCATAGGTCACATGTAACCATCATAGATCAAAATCATAGATCACATGCATTATAAAACTGAAATAAAATATTGATACTAATCCTTTAATTGGTCCTTCACTTCTACCTTTATCCTTTGTCCTTTTTGTATACACACTGTATTGGTTTCCACACCTAGAAAACACCTAGTTCCTTTTTCGTTTCTTCAATCACGTACACATACAAAATGTAAATCACAACACATACATCCACACATAGCGTATGACACCACACAATACATATATCTACATCTGGCTTACGACACAACACATACACCTACATCCAGTCTACATCACAACACAATACATACACAGACACCCAGTGTATAACATAACATATACATACACCTACACCTGGTGTATAAAGAAATACATATATGTACACAAAGTACAACACATTGAATACACTTCTCACGATGCCATGACTAGAAAATGCACATACATAGTATTGCATGTACACAACACAACATGTATGACATACACACAATACCAAACATGTACATAGTACCAATTGTACACAACACCACCTCCACAATGTGTACACAACATCACATGTACATGGAACCATCTGCACAACATGTACACAATGCCACATGTACATTGCACCACCTGTACAATGTGTACACAATGCCACATGTACACAACACCACATGTACAACATGTACATGACACCACATATACACAATGCCACATGCACAACATGTACACAATACCACCTGCACACAACACCACATGTACAACATGTACACAAAACCACATGTACAACATGTACACAAAACCACATGTACAATCACATATGCAACACCATATGTACATAACACCACATGTACAACATGCACACAACACCATATGTACATAACGATGCATATAAAACATGTACATAGAACCATATGTACATAGCATCACATATCCAACATGCATAAAACACTTGTTGGATTAATGGGTCCTGACCCAGGTTTAGAGTTAGTTTTTCCAAACAAATTCCTACACTACTAGCCCTTTCAGCATCAACTCGTGGAGTGCGGACTAAAGTCTTACTTGAAGCAGTATGGGGGGATGCTGGAACCAAGTTTCCACACCAAGAGATTAGTGTAATGTTGTTTTATGCCCTAAACCTCCCTTCACACATATCGATAAGCCTTTAGGGCTTATCGATATAACTTCCCTTAATCAGATTCTATACCTCCGTGAACGTTCACGACTATCTTTCGCAGACCCTAAATTGGTGAATCAACCACTTACATGCCTCTATGATTACTCCTAATTCTGTATTTACCCAGATTGACTTAAGTGTTCGATAACTTTAACATGCAACAAGATATACTTCGTGTAGACAGTTATTATTACTCACGTCCATATCTCCATATAAATCATGTAAAATCATGCATCAATACAGTATTAATTCATAAACCCATTATTCATCATAACATATTATTGCGTTCATTCATAACAGAAGGAAATTGATAAACACATGAATCTCTTTATTAGTACTTCAGTTCTTCTTCCATACTCAAGGCTTCCCTGCCCATTCAGCTGCAGGGGTCCACGGACTCTACTCTAGGCCTCTACGTACACAGCTGTAGAGCCTTTCTTCTACTCTAAGACTTCTTCACTCTTTCTTCTACTGACCCATTACATTCATCTTCATCCTTCGTTATCTTCTTAGACTCTCTAAGACTCTCCTTTTTATACAATCCCATGGTTCGCAGTCCATGGGTAGGTCTATACAAGCCGACACAACTTACATAAAAGAAGGGTAAAATCCTTTATGACACTTTGCTATCTACATGCTCTGCGACCACAACTTGCGGAGACCTTATAATTTTTACAATAAAACTTGGGCTTTTTGCCCCAAAATCTTGGGCTTTTGCCCCAAAATTGACCCTAGGGGACCTTGTCCCAACAGGCCCCCAGTACAAATATCGTGACTTGCCCCCAAGTCACTCTGCTAGCACAGAGATTTTAATGCGGAGACCTCCCAAATCTACTTGTGCTACTGCTACCTCAGCCACACTCTGTGTGGCTGTCTGTTTGATCTGCTCCACCAATTGCTGTGTTGCTAGTTCTGCACTATCTTCCTTGATATGCTGCTACATTCTCTAGAGGCTTGCCATCTTTTCCTCAATGTTGGCAGAGATAACATAGGCCTCATCTAGCCAAGGCCCCAATCTGGTCTTAAGGACCATCTCTTTCCTTTGTGCTACTTCCACCTGTTTGAGAAACTATTTTGTGTCATACAGCTTGGCCAATCACTGTGCTATAGCAACAGTGCGTGCCATCACTCTTGCCTCATGATACCGCTACTACAATTCATGACTTTTGTGTTTAATACTTTTCGGTTAGGATCTTCCTATAAGCGTCGTGACTACCTCCATGGACTTCTCAAAGAGCACGGTGTAATCCACTGCCGCAACTCCATCCTTCATAGTGGCTTCACGCTGTTCTTTGACCTCTTGTGGAGTTGAGGGCTGTGACTTCAACTGTAACTCTGTAATTTGCAAGTTCAGTTCAAACTAAACCTTGGTCACTTCCATCTTTGCATCGTGCACACCTGCAACCAACTTCCTTATCTTCGTATCCACCGGTGCTTCCTCTGGGATATGAAGTTCAGGGACTGTTATGCATGCCTCGGCCACCACAACTACAATATTTTTGTTTTGTGCCTGAACTTTCTTCCATTCTTCCAATGTTGTTTTTCCCCACGAACATCTGTTCGTTTTTGACCTTGTACTCGCTGATCATTCTCAGCTCACACAGACCCATGTGTATGGTGATCAATGCCTGCTTTTGCTGCTACTTAAACTGCTACAATAGTTCTGCTGTTGTATCTTGCACCTTATCTCTAATATTATCCAAGTCACCCTCTGTCAAGGTAATTGGATCTAGTAACGACTTAGTGGATTTTGTATTTTTGCACATCCTTCCTTTTCCTACTCCCTATACTACTTTACTCAGAAGGGAGTTCTCTCCTGCTCGTCTTCGCCACCCTATTCTAACCACTCTTCTTCCTCCGTTTGGGGTGAAGGAGAATTCTGACTTCTTTTGGAGCCACGCTCTTCTTGCTTTGCCTATTCCTTTGCAGCGTGCTCTGCTTCTACCCGGGCCTTCTCCTCGACCTCTTTCTTCCTCTTCTCAGCCAACAACTGAACCTTATGTTTGGCTGCTTCCTTTTTCTTTTTCTCTATGGACTTTCTAGTCATGGTAGCCACATCAGATGTAGAATACCACTCTGTTGGCCAATGCTTGATGACCTCTGTAATAGCGTCATCCGTAGCTAGGTAGGGTAAGTCGAACCCTTTATGCTTGAGGTCCTTTCACACTCAGATGTAAGCATGATGGAAGTCCACTTTGAACTCTGTGTACCTTGAGAGTTTCTCAAACATGCTTGGTGACAACCACGACTTCTAGTTGATGGCCATGCGAATTCTCGTCTCCATCAGTACCCAGAAGACTTTGCTCTCTGTGACCTGTGCAACATCTTTGGTGGCCCAGAGAGATGCAAACTTCGCCTCTTTCGGTAAATCCTTCTCCACAGGAGGAAACTGTCTATCCTCTGACAAATCCCATGTGATCAACACAATTGAGAGCAAAAACCACAGATAGTGAAAGGTCTTACTATCATTCTATGCCTCTCTGTAGTTTGCGAGGAACTCACTACATAGGTAGCGCACCTAGTTGAACTATATGCCCTCCATGCATTGAGGCGCCATTGAAACCACTAGTGCTGGCGCCACGTCCACATGGAACTTTCGCATAACTTTGCTAGCCAGAATCTGCGTGGAAATATTGACCATTGGGTCAGAAATGCTGGTAATCTAATACCCGTGTGAATTTTTGACAATTTTAAATTTGTCCTTCATCTTCTTAGTGAGGTCACACTCGCTCATCTTTCCACCAAATTCCTTGGCCGAATTCAGTCCAGAGTGCGGTAATAATGTGATTGATGGATCGAAATATCTGTGATAGAGATCGGCTCATTTAATCAAAAGCACCAGTCATGCACCAGGCACAACAACTCCTTAATGATAATTAGGTTGATATTTGACCGATGATAGTGCGACACCCATAACAGGTTCAACAACCCTGACTTGTTGACTCCGTGGATCCATTCCACTGACTCTAATGTGGTGACACCAAACTCCTTGTAGGAAACCCTCTGCATGAATGTGTCGGTAGCAAGGTGGGGGAACTAGTCGTGGTCCACCTCTGTGCTAATAATCACCTGTCTACTTTTCAATGGTGCGATGGTATCTGGATTCTCTATCTATAGTCCCTCAACTTCACAGTGACCTTTTGCCTCTAAGATATTAATGTTCCTTAGATCCTCGTCTTCTTCTTCAGCAGTCACATTGTAGAACTTTAGCGCATGGTGCAGTTGGGTGTCCAATTTGGTTGAATCAAATCCAAGGGATCCTGCGGTATTATGAAGATCGCTACCTTGACCTCCTGCAACACTTCATCGATGCATTCGAATCCATCTTCAAAGCTAAATGTTTAAGAATCCCTGTCTCAAAATATCCCACTTGTTAGTGCCATGGTGGAGCTCTATTTCTAGGTACCAATTCATTGGTATTATATACAAAGTGTGACAAAACAAATCCACCCACTTCGGTTGCAGCTCTCTTCCATAAGCATCAATCCATTTTCCTAAGTGATTGCACGGATCACTCCTCCCATCATATTTTGCTGTCATTCGCACTTTTGGGTGACCAAACCGCAACCTCATCATCCTTTGGTATTCATGCCATCCAACAAAACTGTCTTTATGCATACCCCACCATCTTTTGGGCATAGCATGCAGCGCCAAATCTCGTGCTTGGAAGGGATGCTTCTCAAGCTCTTCCCTTTCAAATGCATCCAAAAATTTATCTACATTAGTTAGACCATCATAATAAGGAAAAATCCTTACCTCCGATGATACACAACGCAAAGATTTAGTCATCATGTTACAGCGTAGCGTAGATAGTTTATGCAACCTACTCTGCCAGTGTTCAAACTCCTGGAACTACAAGAACTTTCGCGGACCCATGCAATGCATCCATCTATTGTCAAATTCACCCAATCTTGGTCTCGTGCTATTATTTTGTAGATCTGGTCCAAATCATCGTCACTTTCATAATCGCGGACTAGTTCAGTATAACGTGGTCCTTCTGCAGGGTCCAAAGATACTACTACGCGAAGCGATTTCCTCTCAAATGACATTGTCCTCTTCTTCAAATTGATCACCCCATTCATGTCAATAGCCTAGTTGATCCTAATGAGCGCAGGGCATGGATTGTTGTCATCAACAATATCTATCACTTAGAAATCAGCCAATGCGCTCGCGCCTTTAATATCTACTGGAACTCCCTACAATCTTCCCATGGGGATAATATTCTACTGATTTTCCATCCTTAATTGAATCGGAGACCACTGCAGCATAGGTCTCCCCATTCACTTCCATGTTTGTTTAGGAAAAAAATTCGCATCCAACCCAAGATCCAAAATAACTTGGTCCATATTTGCCTATTTGCATAGTGACCCTCATGTCACGCCCCATTCTTACCTTATGCTTACCAATTTTTCTAACTACAAGAGGTTCTTTAAGAACATTTTATTTACCGGCACATTTATTTATCAACTCCTGTAATCCTTTCATGGCCTTGCTATCATGAAGCAACTTCATATAGGTCTCCAAAAAGGTCATAAACATGGAGGGGTCCATTTCTTTAGACGACTGATCCTGACTTCCTGAGGTAGAGGCCTCAGTGAAGCTTTTCTTCGCTTCCATGAACATTTCTTTCGCAGGAAAATCAAACCCAACCTCTTTTTTTGGAGCCTTGTGGACCCATTTACCTTCTTCAAGTTGCTTTCCTTTAACTTTTCTAGTTGTCATTCCACTCCACAACACAATATTCACATTATGATATTCTTGGTGGGGTTCAACACTCATCATTTGTAGGATCTGGTTAGGTTGCAAAGGCTACGCCCTTTTTTCCTGTATTTTAGCTATCAATACAGGGCAGTCTTTTGTTGCGTGGTCAAACTGAGAACAATATCGTCATGACAGGCATGTCGGATTCATACACTCCTATGCATAGTCTCTTGGCACTCCACAATTGTAGCAAATAACTTTTCCTTGACCTCTCGTAGGTCCTCTGTTGGCTTGTTGGGGCCTGACCCAGGTTCGGAGATGATTTAGCCAAACAAATCCCGATACTAATGGTCCTTTCGGTAATAGTCTACAGAGTGTAGACTGAGGTCTCACCTAAAGTAGTATGGGAGGGTGCTAGAACTAGGTTTCTGCACCCTAGGGATGTCTGATGGGTTCCAAGTGGTCCACGATTTGACCCTGCGCACACGTCGCTACACACACTTATCAGTACCTCGCAGCCTAGGATGTTGCCTTCGCGCAGCCCTACTCAGGGGCCAAACAATGTTATTACCCAAATCCTTACTAGTAACCTAATATTAGTTGATTAACTTAACTTATTTGTATGCTTTCAGTCATACTTAACAATATTCACCATTCATACAAATGCGTGCAGTAAATAAAAAGTATAATTGCAAATGATATCAAACAGGTAATAACACAAGAACAGATACAAAGAATTAAGATAAAACTTCTCTTCTTCTTCCTTGGTTACAGACTCGACTGCGCCCTGTGCACTCAGCTGCAAGGGTCCGTGCACTCAATTGCGGACTCTACTAGGCCTCTACGCACTTAGTTGCAAAGCCTCTTCCTACTACTATGACCCAAGATACTTAGACTCTTTCTCTATGCTCACTATCTTATTCTATTTATTAGATTCCATCCCTTCATTCGTTACTTTACAACTTAGAGTCTTGCTCTATTATACAATCCCATCATCTGCGGACCATGGGTAGGTCGACACTACATTCAAAACTTAAGGCAGACAACCCTATGATTCTAACATACAATTCATGCTTCGCACCCGCAATTCGTGGAGTCTTTAGAACAATATTACTCAAAACTTCGGCTTTGAGCCCCAAACCATGCTGTGGGGGGGATTCCATGCCTAACAAGCCCCCAACACAAACATCGTGACTCGCCCTCAAGTCACTCTGTCAGTGCGGTGATCTTAACATGAAATCCCTCCAACTGTTCCTGTACGGTGCTGATGTCTGCAACACACTGAGTTGCGGCTTACTGAACCTGCTGCATTCATTTCTCCATGTCTGAATTGTGTCCTTACATATGTACTGACATCCGTTGCATATGTTTATAGTTTTGTGCCCTTGTCAAGCTCCTTAGGTCATGAAGATCGTGCTTTGTTCGGTTAGTCAGATAGCCGGCCCACCCGTGTAGGACTTCAAGCGGCTGCCGTTTACTTTGCCTGGGAAGGGTTCTCCATTTAGTTTGACTAGCTGGACCGTGCCTCCGTCTGTGACCTCCTTAACCATGTATGGTCCCAGCTAGTGCATTCTAAATTTTCCCATAAATTTTTCAAACTTACTGTCACACAACAACACTAATTCATTTACCTTGAAGGTGTGCAACTTGATATGGTAGTTGTGCCAGGATTTTTCACGTTGCTTTTGTACTTGTTGATGAAATCAAGCCAAAAACCATTCCTCCTCGAGTTCTTCTAATTGTGCGAGCCTTTCCTCTAGAGCTTCGCGGTCCGTCATCCCTGTGAACGCTACTATTCGCAGACTAGGTACGATATATTCCATCAGCATGATAACTTCCACGCCATAAACTAACCAGAAAGGTGTCTGTCCCATCAGTTTCTTGCACGTTGTCCTGTAAGTCCATAGCATGATAGGTACGTGTAGGTCCCAATCATTTCGCTGCGCATTGCACACTTTGGTTAGCGCAGTCTCCAGTATTTTGTTGAATGCCTCTACTGTCCCATTAGCTTGTGGGTGGTACGGTGTACTTTTATGATGATACACCAGGAACTTTTCTGTGAGCACGCTGATGGTTTCATTTAGGAAACGTGTTCTGTGATCAATCATTAAGATTTTCAAATATCCAGATCGGGTCAACACGTTTTTGAACAAAAACTTCGCAGCAGTAGCTACCATGGAGTCTTTGACCAGCTGTGCTTCCGCCCATTGTGTTAGGTACTCCATCATGGTGATGATGTAGCATGCACTGATTTTTCCCTGAGGTTTGATTAGTCCCACAAAGTCGATTGCCCATTTTTAAGAAGTTGTAGTGCCATTTGGGGATTTAACGGCATTTCATCCCTTCGTGATGGTTTTCTAGTCCTTTGACATATATCGCAAGCCCTACAATGTGCTTTCAAATCCTATTGCATGGTTGGCCACCATAACCCTATGCAAAGAATCTTTTTTGCGGTCGCGCATCCTACATAGTTTCCTCCTGTAGCGCCCCCATGTGCTTCTGCAAGGATCTGATCTCGTTCAAATTCAGGTACATATCTTCGCAATATCTCATCATTTCCCATTTTGTATAGGTGCGCCGCGATGACAGAAAAGTCTACCACATGCACCACCAATTGCTTCTACTGTTGGACAGAGTATTCCTTCATTGTAGTCCCTGTTGTTAGAAAATGGATTATATCTTCAAAGTGCCCGTTCGCGACGTGCACCGCAAAGAGCTGTGCATCAGGTAGTCCATCCTCCAAATTAGTGGGTTCCTCGCCTGTCTCAATTCCTGACAAGTGATCTGGTCCTTTCTTCAGGTGTCCTGGCTTTACTATGACCTCAAAATCATATTCCTGGAACAATAAGAGCCACCTGCATATGCTCCCCCCCCCCCCCAACATAGGCTTATTGACCAAGTATTTCAACGCAGAATGGTCGGTATACATCTTGAAATGTCCTCCGAGTAAATAGTGTTGGTATTTTTGGAGCACGTACACCATTGCCAACCCCTCGTGCTTGATGGAGGAATAGTTCTTCTCTACTTTGGACAACCTCCGACTTGCAAACATGATAGGGTGATCCAAGCCTTTCCCACCCTCCTGTGTGAGCACTGCTCCCAACACGATAAACGATGCATCAACATGGACATGAAACTCCAAATCCCATTTTGTGAAGACCACAATTGGAGCAGAGGCCAATTTCCCCTTCAAGACATCCAAAATTTTCCTACAATCATCATTCTAGCAAAATGTAACATCCTTTTTCAATAATTTTTCCGTCGGCGCGGTGATTTCAGGATCCTCAATCGATGGTCCTCGAACCTCGTGACAGCCTTCCATTTCTGGAATGTTAATATTTCATGGGTCCTCATCATCCTCCTCAACATTTACATTGTAACACTTGAGCACACAGCTCAGTTGTGTCGCCCATTCTAGCTGAAGTACTTCCATTGGCTCCTGGGGTATTTTGAAGATAGCTGCTTTTATTACTTGTAGCGCATCATCAATAGTATCCCACCAACGATCTTTAAACATGAAATTTAATAGAAATCCCTCACTCAAGATATCCCATTCACTCGTACCATAGCAGAGCTTCATCTCAGTATACCAATTCATGGGTATGACATCCAGGGTATGATAGAACAAGTGTACCCATTCAGTCTATGGCTCTTCCCCATAGACCTTGGTCCATTTTGTGAGGTGTGTACGTGGATCACCTTGTTCATCATACTTGTTTGCTAGCCGCATCTATGGTTTCAAAAATCATAGATGCACCATCCTTCTGCATCTGTGCCAGTCCTCAAAGCTTCTTTGATGCATACCCCACCACCTTGCGGGTGTCACGCGCAGTGCCCATTTCAGAGCATCGAACTGTTGTTGTTCTAGCACTGCACTTTCAAATTTTTTCAAGAATTTATCCACCGCTATCAACCTCTCATACATTGGCAGATCCCTTACCTCTGTTGTCATGCAGCACAGTGATCTTACCATCATGTTGTAATTGAGCATGGTTACCTCGTGTAATTGGTTCTGCCATTGTTCTGTTTCCTCATCCGAATCTGATGTGCAGGAGTTTTCACGCTCCCATGAAGTCCGACCATCCATTATAGGATTCACCCAATCTTGTTCCCAAGTGGTTATCTTGTAAATACATTCTAGCTTGTCGTCACTCTCATCGTCATGCATTGGCTCTGTGTAGCGTGCTCCTTCTACTAGGTCTAAAGGCACCACTATGCGTAGTGACTTTTTCTCAAAAATCATTTTGCGCTTCTTTAGATTTATTACTCCGTTCATATCAGTGGCCCAGTCTATTATTAGTAGCGTGGGATAGGGATTGCTGTCATCGACAATATCTGTCACCTCAAAATCTGCAAGCGCGCTCGCACCTTCGATGTCTATTGTTATCCCCTGCAATCTTCCCATCGATAAGATCTTTTGCTGGTTCGCCATCCGTAACTGAATAGGGGACCATTGCAATGCGGGCTTACCCATGCGCTCCCATGTCTATTTTGGCAGCACATTCGTATCCGATCCTAGATCCAGAATTACTTGATCCATTTCATACTCCCCGATTTGCACATTCAATCTCATTTCCCTTTCTATTTGTGATGTGTGCTTTCCAAGCTTTCAGACTACACACGGTTCTCTTGACCCAACGCACCTAGAGATAATTTCCTGTAGCCCTTTCAAAGCCTTGTTGTCACACAACAACTTCATACATGTCTCCAGAAAGGTAGTGATCATTAAAGGATCCATCTCAGGCTCTAGTTGATCCTTACAACCTGAAGTGGAGGCCTTCGTGAAGCTTTTCTTAGCTTCCATGAATGTCTCCTTTGTGCACTCTAAATCAAATTCAGGTTCCTTTGTCGGAGCCTTGCGAACCCACCCACTTTCTTCAGGCTACCTACCTTTGTCATCTCTTGTCGTGATACCACTTCTAAGCACGATGTTTACATTTAGGTCCTCTTCACGCGACTCAGACCTCATCATTTGCAAATTTTGAGTCGGGGGAGGGGACCATTGCAATTGCAGGCATAGTGCCATGGCCCTCTGCAATTGTAATGAATTAGTTGCCTGTGACCCCTTCTTGGTCCCATTCCACCTCGACCTTGTCCGCGCCCTTGAAATCTAGCGTGTGCCATTCCTGCATTTGGGTCGAGGGTTCATGTTTTGGTTTGCACTCTGTAGGTAGGATTCTAATCCATCATCAGTTCATGACTTTTTCAAGTGTGCTCATCATGGCCTACTGACCTGCAGAAATTACAGAACAATTGCTGGGATGTCTGCGTATACTTTTGCAATAGATGACAATTATCCGTAGTGTGTTTTCCTCCTATCTAGCGGATCACACACCATAATGCAGGAGTCGTGCTCGGTCCTACTTGTGCCTTTGGTCTTAATGGCATTGGCCCTCCTCCTGCCAAGTAGTTCGTGAATATTGGACAATGGTCCTTATCATGCCCCTCGTATTTTCATTTTATGCACCCTACCTCCTTGCGCGCTTCTAGGCGAGTTGTCCTGTCTTGTTTCAAACTCTACATTTCCAAACATAAATTTTGCAGTTGCGCACGGATTTGTTGGACTCCCAGGCCAGGATCTTGTATTGGGGTCTCATGCAGTCTCATTGTAATCTCCAAAACTTCGGCCTGGGTGGATAACTTCTGCTGTGACAACGCTGTCCTTAGATGCAGTGTTAGTGACGCTACAAACCATGCACGGTGTTGCCCATTTGTCAAGGTCATGTTCGCTTCCCGAATCATGCTCTTCAGTCTCTGATCTAGATCCCATCGGGTCTCCCCTAGAAGCATCGCAATCTCCTTAAACCCAATAATTGATTGTGTCTCCAACTTTGGCCTGCTAAATTCCTTATTCAGCGCGACCTCGATATCTGCAATCCCTACGTTTGGATGGTCATTAGAATGCTTAATATACCATGTCAGTGTGTGATCCTGCAACACGCTCACCAATTTTTCCTTCTTTATATTGTCATCCATGACTCCTTGTGATTCCCATACAGCTCTTACCATGAACCAAAATTGGTCCGGATATTGGTTCCCTACTCCTCTGAATACTGGAAATTTTATCATGCTCACCATATTGAACTGTTGTGGTGGCAGAGGTCATAGAAAATTTTAGGGGCGAATGTTCGCCCTTTGGCGAAATTAAGGGGTTTTAAATTTTTAGTGGGCGAATATTTTGTATCATAGTACATTTTTACAAATCACCTCAAATAGCCCACCTTATTTTAAGGGAGAGGGTAAAAAAGGTAAATTTAGCCCTTGAAATTAGGATTTACAATCTTCCATTCGCCCATTTTCAAGAATAGGTTTTAT
>APFE030441150.1:73453-83538 GCA_000404065.3 Pinus taeda | reverse complement strand
TTTCCCATATACCATGGAGATTCGCCCATTTATTATACTTATAAATTTAGGGGGGGTTCTTAAAATTTTCCCTGGCAGAGGTGGTGTGGGTGGAGATGGAGGTGAAGAAGGTGAGACTGGTGGTGGCATAGGTGGGGGTGATAGGCATGGAATTCGTTGTCTTATCAGACTGACCACGCTTGGAGAAACTTTCGTGAGCTCTTCCTCACTTTCCCGGGGCTATTTTCTATCTCTGCGCTACCTTCATTTCTATAGATCCTCCCACTTCGTGTAGCCCCAAACCTCAATTTATTTGCATAACCCATTTTTCACACAATAGCATCTTAATCCAAGTGTTCAAATATTTAATGTACTTACCTCGCGGTCCTTTGAGGAAGCATCATTCCACCTCACTGTAGCTGACTGTCGTGACTATCGTGAACTTGGTGATAAATCCTCCTATAATTCGATCGAGCCAATGGTCCATAACGGGCACGATATTATCTTCCGATGCTTCTAATCTGCGCACTAATTTTGGAGTCCCTGCAATTGGTTTGTCAAGCCTACACCTTCCTTGACTGTCTGCTAGCTTTGAGATCCACTCATACAACTCAGAGGGGAAGGATGCAAAGAAAATTTTGTGGATTTCCGTATATAAGTAGCACTCCAACCACTATTCCTTTGATACTCACAGATTGCTATTTTCCTGTGCTGCGAACTCGTGAATCTTTCCATCTAGCCACCCTTCAATTTATTTCTTCGTTGGATTCTAGTGACATGACATAAGACATCCCTTATGCAGATCTCAGTCCTGAAAATGGAACCATTTGTTGGCTTGTTGGTGCCTGACCCAGGTTGAGAGATGATTTAGCCAAACAAATCCTGGTACTACTGGCCCTTTCGGCAACAGTCCGCGGAGCGCGAACTGAGGTCTCACCTGAAGTTGTATGGGAGGGTGCTAGAAGTAGGCTTTTGCACCCTGGGGATGTCTGATAGTTTCCAACTGGTCCGTGGTTTGACCCTGCGCACACATTGCTACGCACACTTATCAGTACTTCGCACCCTGGGATGTTGCCTTTGCGCAGCCCCACTCGGGGGCCGAACAATGTTATTACCTAAATCCTTACTAGTAACTTGATATTAGTTGATTAAATTAGCTTATTTGTATGCTTTCAATTATACTTAACAATATTCACCATTCATACAAATGCGCACAGTAAATAAATAGTATAATTGCAAATGATATCAAATAGGTAATAACACAAGAACAAATACACGAAATTCAGATAAAAATTCTCTTTATTATTCTTCTTCCTTGGTTACAGACTCGACTCCGCCCTGCTCACTCAGCTACAGGGATCCACACACTCAGTTGCAGACTTTACTAGGCCTCTGCGGACTTAGCTATAGAGCCTTTTCCTACTACTACGACCCAAGATACTTAGACTCTTGCTCTATGCTTGCTATCTTATTCTATCTATCAGATTCCATTCCTTCATTCGTTACTTTACAACTTAGAGCCTCACTCTATTTATACAATCCCATCATCCTTGGACCATGGGTAGGCAAACACTACATTAAAAACTTAGGGTGGAAAACCCTATGAACCTAACATACAATTCGCGCTCCGTGCCTGCAATCTGCAGATTCTTTACAACAATATTACTCAAAAATTGGGCTTTGAGCCCCAAACCTTGCTATGGGGGGATTCCATGCCCAACATCCTCCTCCACCTTGGCCTCATCCACACCCTTGATATCCTCGATGTGTGCCCCCAACGCCTTGATCTAGAGGCCAAATTTTTTCTACATTCGATATGCGAGCATTCTTTCCATCATTAACTCATAGCTACGACAGTTACACTCATCGGGGCCCATTGATTTGTAGCAGTTGTAGAAGAGTTGTTACGGTGTCTGTACAAATTTCTGCAGCAAGTGACAATTGTCTGTTACATGTTTTCCAGCTACTTGACGGATAGCGCACCACAACATAGGCCCTGTACTTGGCCCAGATTTAGCTTCTAGCCTCAGAGGCATTGGTCCTCCTCCTGCAACATAATTCGCAAAGATAGGGTAGTGATCTTTATCATGCCCTTGTCTTTTACACTTCATGCACCAAAATTTTCGCACACCTCTGGCCGAGCCACTCTATAGCAACATCGTGAATCAGTGTCTCATGCAATCTCATTGCAATATCTAGGGATTTTTCTTGGGTCCCAATATTTTGCTGTGATAAAGCAATCCTTAGGTGAGGCAAGAGTGAAGTTACAAACCATTTGTGGTGATGTCCATCCTTAAGATTCATGTTAGCTTTGCGGATCTAGAATTTCAATCTCTGATCTAGCTCCTAGGGTATTTCACCAGGCCTCATCATGATTTCCTTGAATCCAATGACTGATTATGATTCAGACTTAGGCCCACTGAATTTTTATTCAGCACAATCTGAATGTCTACTAATGGAGTTGTTGGGTTACTGGTACAGTACTTAATGTACCATGTTAGCACACGATCCTGTAAAGCAGCAACCAACGTCTCTTTCTTCATTTGATCACCCGTAATATTCTGGGTTGTCCACATCGCCTTCACAACGAACCAAAACTGGTCTGAGTCCTCCTTGAAAATGGGCAAGTTCACTATATTCACCCTATTGAACAGTGGTGGAGGTGGTTGTGGTTTGGGCGAAGATCTATGTTGTGGAGGTGAAGATGGAGGTGGGGTGGGTGGATGGGTTATTCGCGGGAACCCTTGCCTTATTAACTGGACAACGCTCAGTGGTGAAGCCTGTGTTGCTCCTTCATCATCACTCAGAGGAGGTTCAATCAACAGGCTATATTCAGGGCATATTCTCCCTCTATCCCTGAATAACTTTCTACTTCGTGTAGCTCCAAACATCAAGGTAATGGCATAACCTGCTTTTCACACAAGAGCATTTTAATCCAAGTATTCAAAGATCTCAAATACTTACCTCACAGTCCCTTGAAGAAGCATCACTTTGCTTCACTATAGCTAACCAAGGTATCAACCGTGAATTATTTCATAAATCCTCTGATGACATGATCAAGCCAGTGATCGACAACACACCCAATCTTATCTTCAGAGTCTTCACACTAACTATGGGGTCCACACTATTGGATCGTCAAGCCTCCACCTTCCCTGACCATCTGCCAATTTATCGATCCACTTGTATAGCTCGATCGGGAAGGAACAAAAGAAAATTTTGTGTATCTTTGTGTACAGATACCTATCCAACCACTATTCTTTCGTCAAGTGTGGATTTCTGTTTACTTGTGCCACAAATTCGTGGATCTTTCTATCTAACCACTCAATTTATTTCTTTGTTGGATTCTAGTGATGCAACATCACACATATCTTTATGAAGATCCTGGTCTTGGCAACAGAACCATTTGTTGGCATAGTAGGTCTTGACCCAAGTTTAGAGTTAGTTTTGCCAAACAAATCCCTACACTAATGGCCCTTTTGGCATCAACCCACGGAGGCGGACTGAAGTCTCACCCGAAGCAGTATGGGGGGGTGATGGAACCAAGTTTCTGCACCCATAGATTAGTGTAATGTCGTTTTATGCCCTAAACCTACCTTTGGCAGATCAATAAGCCTTTAGGCCTTATTGATATAAATTCCCTTAATCAGATTCTATACCTCTGTGAATGTTCACGACTGTCTTTCATGGACCCCAAAAAGGTGAAACAACCACTTACATGCCTTTGTGATTACTCCTAATTCCGTATTTACCCAGATCATCTTAATTATTTGATAACTTTAACATGCAACAAGATATTCTTTGCATAAACAATTATTATTAATCACATCCATATATCCATATAATTCATGTAAAATCACGCACCAATATAGTATTAATTCATAAACCCGTCATTCATCATAACATAATAGCACATCCATTCATAACAGAAGGAAATAGGTAAACACAGGAACCTATTTATTAATACTTCAATTCTTCTTACAGACTCAAGAATTTCTTGCGCGCTCAATTGCAGGGGTTCGCACACTTAGTTGCAAACTCTACTCTAGGCCTCTACACACAGAATTGCAGAGCCTCTCTTCTACTCTAAGACTTCTTCACTCTTTCTTCTACTGACCCATTACATTCATATTCATCCTTCGTTATCTTCTTAGACTCTCTAAGACTCTCCTTTTTATACAATCCCATGGTCTGTGGACCTTGGACAGGTCTATACAAGCCAACACAACTTACATAAAAGACGGGTAAAACCCTTTATGATACTTTAATATCTACGCACTTCGTGTCCACAACTTGTAGAGACTTTAGACTTTTATAATAAAACTTGGGCTTTTGCCGCAAAATTGACCCTATAAGCTTTATTGCTACATTTTTCAAAATAATGGACTCAAAAACTAAAACATCAATGGATTTACCCATTTTATAGTTTCTATGATAGGCAAGAGCATTTGCAAAATCAAGGAAATTGTTTTTTGGACCAATGTTAGGATTGAGGTCACCAGATGGCAAGGAAGAACCATGTGTAGTAGGAGAGTAAGAATGGCTAGAACCAAATGATGGGTTTCTTTTGGATAGATTCCCCAACCTCTATTCTCAATATTAGGTGGTGTTGGGCATGGTATCCCCCCAAGGCAGGTTTTGGGGCTTAAAGCCCAAGTTTTGACCGAATATTTTTGTAAAAGCTCCAAAAATTGCGGGCGTGGGGCATGAAATCATAATAGAGTCACATGGTTGTTTGCCCTAGTTTTTGTAATGTAATGTCGGCTAGATAGACCTACCCATGGTCTGCAGACCATGGGATTGTATAAATAGAGCGAGGCTCTACGTGTATAAGATAACTAATAGCTAAGATAGAAGAGAGAAGAGCATGAGAATTCTAAGCGATTGAGTGGAAGTGTAAAGTGTGTCTTTGGGTCGTAGAGTAGGGAAACGCTCTGCGGCTAAGTGCGTAGAGGCCTAGTAGTATGCAGCTGAGTGTACAGACCCCTGTAGTTGAGTGCGCAAGTTAGGTTGAGTCTATAACCATTGGAAGAATCAATAAAGAGAAAGTTTACCATATTTCTGTGCATCTTTTCCCATTTTAATATATGATTGGGTATAATTTGTAAGTATATTGTTTATAAGCTTCGTGAACTTATTTAAATGTTTTACTAATTATAAGATAAGACATCCAAGTATGCAAAGGTAATTAACTGGTGTAGGAAGATAAGTAAGATCTCGAGTAATAGTGCAGAGTGTGGCTCTAGCAGCGCGGAAGCTCCACAATCCCTGGTTAGGGCTGCATGAAGGAAGTATATCAGGGTGTGAGGAACATGGAAGTGCACGAAGCGACCTGTGCGTAGGGAAAGACAATGAGACCAGTCGAACCTCTCAGACATCTCAAGGGTGCGGAAACCTGGTTCTATCACCCTCCCATACTACTTCAGGTGAGACCTCAGTCCATGCTCCGCGGACTATTGCTGAAAGGGCCAGTAGTACAGGGATTTTTTTGGCTAATTAACGCGGAACCTGGTTCAGGCCCCAACAAGCCAACACATGGTTCCATTGCCAAGACTGGGATCTGCATAGAGATGTTTGATGTCGTATCACTGGATTCCAACAAAGAAAGGAATTGAAGATTGGTTGGATAGGAATATTCACGAGTTCGTAGCACAGGAAAATAGGAATCTACGACTATCAAAGGAAGAATGGTTAGACTGCTACTTATATATAGATATCCACAAAAAATTCTTTGCATCCTTCCCCACTTAGTTGTACAAGTGGATTACGAAGCTAGCAGATAGCCAAGGAAGGTGTAAACTTGACAAACTAATTGTGTGGACTCCAGAATTAGTGCGCACATTGAAAGCATCAAAAGATAAGATCACACACGCTTTCGATTATTGGCTTAATCGAATCATAGGAGGATTCATCACCGAATTCACGGTAGATACTTCGATTAGTTATAGCGAGGAAAAACAACACTTCCTCAAAGGACCGCGAGGTAAGTACGTTAAATATTTAAACACTTGGATTAAAATGCTACTGTGTGAAAAGTAAGTTATGTGAATAAATTGATGTTTGGGGCTACATGAAGTGGGAGAAGCTACAGAAGTGAAGGTAGCATAGAACTAGAAACTAGCCACTTGATTTCACCTCTGTGAGGGGGTGAAGAAGAGCTCGCGAAGGTCTTGCCAAGAAGTGTGATCAATCTGATAAGGCAGAGAATTCTGCGCATACCACCTCCACCCACACCACTGCCATTTTTACCGTCTTCACCCCCCTCTTCGCCTATACCATCTCTACCACTACCACGAAGCAGTATGGCAAGCGCGATAAAGCTACCAATGTTCAAAGGAGTAGGGAATGAAGATCCCAACCAGTTTTAGTTCATGATAAAAGCTGTATGAGAAGCACAAGGAGTCACGGATGACAATATAAAGAAGGCAACACTGGTTAGCATTCTGCAGCATCAGGCACTGACCGAGTACATTAAGCATTCAAATGACAATCCGAAAGTAGGGATTGCGGATATCCAAGTGGCATTAAACAAAGAATTTAGTAGGCCAAAGTCAGAGGCACCATCAATCATTGGGTTCAAGGAAATCACAATGCTACTAGGTGAGACCTTGTGGGAGTTGGATCAAAGAATGAAGTGCACAATTCATGAAATAAACATGATGTTGACAGATGGGCAACACTCCGAATGGTTTGTAGCATCATTAACACCACATCTATGAAATGCGTTGTCACAACAGAGGCTAAGAACTCAGGCCAAGGCCTTGGAGGTTGCAATGAGATTGCACGAGACCCTGATACAAGATCCCAACCTGGGAGTTCAGCAGATTCATGCGCAGTTGAAAAACATGTGCCTAGAGATGTAGAGTTTGAAACAAGACAGGACAACCTGCCCAAAGATGCGCGATGAGGTATGGTGCGTAACATGTAAGGGCCAGGGGCATGACAAGGACCATTGCTCCTTGTTCTTGAATTACCTTGTAGGAGGAGGGCCAATGCCACTAAGACCGGAGGCACAAATAGGACGAAGCACAACGCCTACACTATGGTGGGTGATTTTTCAAATAGGAGGAAAGAATGCTACAGATAACTGACATCTATTACAGAAGTATACATAGAATTTATAGCAGTTATTTTGTAATTTTTGTAGGTCAGTAGGACATGATGAGAACACTTGTAGAAGTTATGAGCTGATGATGGATTGAACTCCTACCTACAGAGTTTAGGCCAAAGCACGCCCCCTCGATAAATACGCAAGAATGGCATGCACCAGATTTCAGGGGCACAAACAAGGTTGAGGTGGAGGGGGACCAGGAAGAGGTCGCGGACAGATGATATGTTACAATTGCAGAGGGCCAGGGCATTATGCCAGTGATTGTATGAATCCAACACGACCATCATGCTTGTATTGTACATTTTTTGATCATGAGATAGAGGATTGTCCCACAGTGATAGCAAGGTTGTGCGATAAAGGAGCACTCCAACCTCCCCCGACTTAGAACCTACAAATGATGAGGTATGAGCCACACAAGGAAGACCCTAATGTAAACATCCTTCTCCGAAGTGGAATTACGACAGGAGATGACAGAGGAAAGGAACCAAAAGAAAGCACCTGGGTTTGCAAGGCTCCAATGAAGGAACCAGAATTTTATCTGGAGCGCGCTAAGGAGACTTTCATGGAAGGCAAGAGGAGCTTTGATGATGCCTCCACTTCAGGAAGTAAAGGTAGAATAGAGCTGAAAATGGACCCATCGATGCTCACTACATTCTTGGAGACATGCATGAAGCTACTACATGATAGGAAGGTTATAAAGGAGCCGCAACAACTCATAACTAGAAGTGTTGGGACCGTGCTAGGAGAACTATGCGTAGTCTGGAAGCTCGAGAAGCAGACAACGTGAACATGAAGAGAGATGAGATTAACTGCGTAGATTGGGGAATATGAGATGGACCAAGTGATTCTAGATCTAAGATCCAACGTGAACGTCCTGCCAAAGCAGACATGGGAGCGCATGGGTAGGCCTGCACTGGAATGGTCTCCTATCCAACTACGAATGTCAAACCAACAAAAGATCCTACCTATGGGGAGATTGCAGAGAATCACAGTAGATATTGAAGGAGAAAGTGTGCTGGTAAATGGGAATCGTGCCCATAGTGCTGCATTGATTGTTATAGGGAGCACTGTGTGTGGCACTTGTTGAAGTTATGTAGTGTGGAACCATAGGGGTGGAACCTGGCATCTGCTGGGTTCCACACAAAGAGGGTATCATGTGAGTTGTTGTACCTGGGACAAATGGGATAGCAGGGTTCGCCATTACCGGTGTTGTAGAGACTGTTGACTGGGGGAGTGGTAAAGGACCAACAGTGTCCCAAAAGTTCCACAACTCGTGATTTTTCAACTATATAGATGGGAATGTTCCACCTACTGAAGTGGGAAGTACAGGTGCCACGGGAGCCAAGATAGGTTCCAATGGATTAGTCAGCAAAGTGTTAAAGGGAGGAAGAAATCCTTCCATGAAGAAATTCTCTGGCAAACTTGAATTGTCGGTTGTCCACACAGATCCTGTGTGAGATCTAGGAGACTGATCCCTTGAAGAGGAGGAATCTGGTTCAGTGGAACTCTGTGGATCTTCCACAATGAGTGGAGGAAGTCCTAACAATTGTCTGGAGTGACGACGAGGGCTAGATGTAGCCACAGTGACCGTTAAGTTTTATCAAATAAATTTTATCGTGATGTTCTTTAAAGTCTCAAAAATGATAGCACTCAGGTACCTAAAAATATAAAAAAAAAATACACTAAATATATCAATCAGTAAAAAGAGGAAAATTAACTCGTCTGATAAGCATTGATCACCATAGATGAAACCTAATATCTCAATGAATAACAGAGCAGGATGGCCAAATTTATGGTTACAGTTACCCTAGAGCTTCGCGCAAACCTCGGATTAAGGGGCCAAGTACTCTTGTGAAGACAAACACCCTCCCAAAAACTGAAGATAGAGTAGATCCATCCATGTTAGGTACCAGGACAGCTCGTCCTAGTCACCTTGTGTAAGTCCCTATAAGTTTGGCCACAAGAGATACCTCAGATCACAGACATCACTGGGGGGGACATAATCGTAGACAACACGTTGTGTGGGCAGGATACCTGAGTCCTCAACTCAATTCTGAAATCCCCAAAGGGACCCCCAATACACAGAATGCCCAAAGGATTTGTAAGAGAAGGTGGGCTACCTTAAATTACAATCCGATGTTGTCTCATATTTTGCTCTGTTGTTAGTGTAGTGGTCCTTGTAATATGAGTGAAAAAGGAATTTTTCGCTCATTAACGGCACTAGTTTTGGTTTTCAACTTTGGGCAGTTCACTCACATGCTTATCCCAAGATCCTAGCCTAGCTAATGTTGGTTTGCTCAAAAGAGTAACTGATTGATTTTAATGTAAATTTTATGTGTACTTGATTATTTTTATTCGGTAGGGGTGTTGACATATGAAATATGGTGAGACTCTTGACTCAATAAATCATGCAAAACAATGCTCTGAATTTTTTTTTTCAATTTTATGCAAACAAGCTTTATTCTACATATTCATAGTTTCGTCTATGCATCTATAGTCTTTCAACACATGCATAACCAAAAGATTGTTTTCCAATATTTTCTAACAACTACTGAAAATCAAAATGAAGCAACTCACAACTATTTAAACAAAAGGATGAATACAAATTATCAGTCTTTTGTTCAGAAAAAATGTTTTTTAAGAGAGAAAAACCAAAACTTTTTCCTAAAAATAAATTTTTAGGACACCAATTTTGCTGACATAATACAGTTACAGATCTTATTTCAGCCCATGTGAAGATTTTCCATCCCTTTTGGTCCATAGATACTACTGGAAATCAAGGAAAAGGGAGACTAACATTCTGTAACAATGGTTACAAAGAGTTAGTAGGGTCACTAATGCTCCCTGTACATAGGCACAATGATTTATAAATCTCTGTGTAGCTTAGTAACCTGCGTTAGTGTGGGAAATCTTTCACAACAAGGTTTTCCAAGATTAAATTCTGAGATGAATGTATACTAGTAGGATGCAACAAGATATTTGGTGGATTAGAAAAGGA